>CAICTM010000880.1:0-44164 GCA_903772945.1 Seminavis robusta
TTTAGGAAAAATAACCCCCACGGATTTTGAAATGTCCTTTTTCGTGGTAAATTGCTCGTGGGATTCGGAAGCGGTAAGGCTCCCCTGGTGGAAATTCAACAGTTTGTTTTTTTCAGTTGGAAATAGATGTGTGGTACAGCGCAAAATTGATCATCTGTCGTCAGGTTGCGAGTAATGACCCGGCGAGGATCATTTATTCTTCGTTAGCTCACAAGTGTAGGGGGCCTCGCCATCTTACAAGGCGACTCTTCCGTAGTCACAGTTTGTTCTGCTAATTCATACTCTGTCCTTTAAAATGTCGGAGTGGACTGCGTCTTAGCTCAGGTGAAATGCCTTGCCTCTAACTTTATCCCTGTATGTGTGTAGGCCAATCGCTGGGCACGATAAAGGTGGTCTCAACTGAATCCCTTGCAGTGAACACCTCACTCTCTCTCTGAGTCACAGCACCTGATTCCCCTACGTACCTGTGATTTCTCATTGCGTCAGTGAGTAGGTGGCCTAATTGCTCATTTCGAGTTTTGTGCTTTCTCTATCGTAGTGGCGAAGCAGTAAGCAATACTCTCGACCGAGTTTCGAGATTTTTACAAGATGGACCGTCTTGGCTATCCGCTTTTCTTCCCGTTCTGCTCGCGAGGCCACTGGCATTCCTCGGTGCGCCACGAGTTAGGAGACGAAGGTTACGTCTCCTGTTCAACGCGTGCTCGTGCCGCCTGCAGGGCGTCAAGCCGTCTCCTGGTACCCTCGAGCACTCACGACCGTGTGTGTCGGCCTTAACCGGAAAAAAACACGCAGTCTGTTCACGGTCGTCAATGCTCATCTGCTAACACGTGCGCAACCCCACTGACCCCACCCATCGTAAACACACTCTTGTTCAACGTGGATGACGATCTTTTCCCATGTGCGTATCATCTGGTCCCCTGAGTTACCCAGAATCACAGTTATCTACCCAGCAAGTGCAAAACACATATTCTATACGAGATTCCAGAAGGCTTTAGCCATCTCCTGTAGTACAATGCTCGAGTCTTCGCGACCTGGCGACCTTGGTTCTTTGGCCATTACCTTCGTACATATATTGCCGCCCAAACCACACCACACCCCAAACTATACGAATCACCTCACCCTCTACCCCTACACACGGACGCTCATTGTCTATTGCTACGGTTTAGTGGTGGACTGTTTTCAATTCGTTTGTTTTTTTGAATTGACTAGCTCTTTAATTTAAGTCTCGTCGACTACTTATTGGTTCGTTCTTATGGCCTATGGGGCGGATAAACTAATTTACAAATTATATCCTGGCTCATGGGGAGTGTTAAATCTATTACTAAAGATCTTGCAGAGGATGGCAAGATTGCTTCACACACTGTTCGGTCGTTCTCCACTCCAAACCGTTTCTTTGTATGTGTTGAATCCTTGTTGGGGTGCCTCACTTTGGGCCCCTGCGCTGGACTATGCTTTCCGCTTTGTTGTCGTGCTAGTCTGATTCCGGTGGAATTTGCTTCGCCTCTCCTGCTTACTGTGCCGTCGACCGATACTGTAACGCGTCGCTTGCTTGCCAAGTCTTCTCTTCTGCGCTCGCTGGATCCTCTGCGTCGTCCGATCTTTCGTCTCGGCTTCACTCGTTGCGTCGTCGCGATCGTCCTCGGATCCGTTCCGGCGTCGCTGTTCTTCGGCGGCTTGGACTCGTCCTCGAATCCTTGGTGCTGCCGGCTTCTCTTGTTGCTGTCGTTGACAGTCTCCTCGCTGTTGCTGTCGATGCTTCGACAGGCTTGGTCTTGTGCACGACGATTCCGTCGGCGGTCTTGTTCTCGCGTCGCGTTCGGCGTCGGCCGATTCTTCGTGCTACCGTTTAACTGCTTCGATAGACTCCTCTCTTCGACTCGATAGTAGACCACTGCTCTATCCTCGCTGGCGATAGGCAGTACTTTTTCAGTAGTATGTTAGTTGCTCTAAGCTCTCTTCTAGTTTACTGTTGCTATTGAGATACTACTGAAAAAGTGGGTGGGCTCTGTATTTCTACTGTGAAATTCTAGTACAGAGGTACAGGGGTTGAATCCCTAATCGCGAATCCCCAACACCCACTATTATCCCCTGCAGCTTGTCGATCACTTGAACCAAAACAATAGTGACTACAAGGGGGAAATGTGGTCACAGCGCTACTACGTTTGGTCCGATCATTTCAAGGGACCTGGGCATCCCATTTTTCTGATTCTTGGAGGAGAAGGTCACATTCCGCCAGAGGTTGGTATCAAGTACCCATTTGTCAGTGATCACCTGGCCAAGAATTTTGGAGCTTTTGTCGTCCAACCAGAGCATCGATTCTATGGATTCTCACAGCCATTATTATTGACACAACAACAAACGGATCCCACCTCGGGAGAAAGCAACCAACCACAATCTTCTGCAGCAAGGCTGCGAAGGAGGAATCTTGAGGGGAACTGGGAGGTAGCAGAGGATCCCCGTGTGCAACTCTTCACAGCTGAACAAGCACTGATGGATGCTGTCCGCTTGGTACAGCATGTAGCTCAAGACCGGCTCCATTGCTCTCCGGACAAGTCATCCTCCACGTACTGTCCCGTTATCACTGTTGGGGGCTCCTATCCTGGATTTCTGAGCATGTCTGCTCGGCTACGATTTCCAAATGTAATTGACATGTCCTATGCAGCTTCTGCTCCTGTCAAATTCTACTCTCAGCAAGTACAAGAAGGAGATTACTACAATCATATTTCCAAGGTTGCAGAGAAAACGATTCCTGGGTGTTCCAAAGCTGTCAGGCAAGCATTGGACGCTGTGGTACAGGAAGGCTCCTCATGTGACTATATTCCTGCACTGGATGTTGGCATTTGCCCTGGGACGCTTCCGGACTACATTGAAAATCGACAATTGTTTTTAGAAGAGCTAGTCATGATGGTAGGATACACGTTTGCCAATGACAATATGGCCAATTATCCCCCTTCACCACAGACCAACCTGTACAAGGATTGTCAAATTTTCTTGGACTCCCACACCAGTGCTATTGACAAGGTCAAGATATTCCTGACAGAGAGACTAGGAAGAGGTGCTGACTGCTTTGACATGAGTCTGCAGCTTCCAACAGGGCCCAATGCTACTATATCAGGGGGAGATTGGAGTGGTGATGGCACTGGCGCTGATGCAGAGAGTTGGGATTTTCAAACTTGTAAGTTGGCTGGTTGCCCCTAGCTAGATTTGGCCAAACTGGACTTTACATGAACGTGCTGGTTTCCACAGCTTGGAACTGATGTGTGTGTGTGGCTCTCAAACCTTGCAGGTACACTTTTGGTGGAGAAAATTGGTTTTTCCAATGAATCCATGTTCCCTCCTCGCAACTGGACACTGGACTGGATGAATGCGCATTGCCAAGACAGATTTGGAGTTATGCCACGTCCAACAGAGCTCGTTGAGAAGTGGAGGTTTGATGACCTGATTGCTGCCAATGCCAGTCGTATCTTGTTCACAAATGGGTTGAATGATGGATGGTCTGTTGGTGCCGTGAAACAAAACTTGTCGGATAGTCTGTTGGTGTTGAACTTTGAGAATGGAGCCCACCATTCGGATCTGAACTCAGTGGGTCCCAGGGACACAGACACTGAGGATATCAAAGAGGGATACATCATTGTCCAGAACATACTTTCCAAGTGGTTGGAAGAAGTCAAGGAGCTAGCGTACCATTGAAGTTGGGTAAGCCCATCATTGCATACTGATACATAGATACAACAAACAACATGCTATTCAGCCAGTAACTACATTCATGGTAATCTCATTTCCGTGCTCCTTCTATTCGATGATGGGTGGACTTTCATAGGAGAGTCACGCCGCTAGTGGGTTGAACAACTTGATCAGTTTTCTTCTCCATCGGATATCGATTCCGTATCGAGTTGACACGATGGTTCAGAAACTAGATCCGCATAGAATTCGTCCTGGTAGAACTGCCGCAACTTCTGAACAGGGTTCCTTAGCAATTTGCCTCAGGAAATATCAATGCCATTGCAATATTTCTTCTCGTACTCTTTGATATCTTGAAACAGCTTCTCCCATTGGCTGTCACCGAAGAGTGGGCTCACAGGAATGCCTCGATAGAAAGTGACGCCCTCGGGCCAATTCTTGTACGTGATTCCTTCTCCAGATGCCAGTTTCATTGCCGTGGTAAGGAAGCCCCGAATCGTATCCTTGCTCAACCCATCATCCTCAAGCCATTGTGGAAGATTTCTGAGCCACTTCTCAGCGTGGAACCTGGCTATCGTTGGACGGCCTTTGTCATGCTCGTGGCAACTCTTCTTCTGCTCGGGACCGCAAGATTCAGCGCCGCCACGTGCACGTCGTTTCTTACCGCATGCATCCTCAACAGGAGCCTTCCAAAACAAACGATTAGCATCTTCTTCCACCTGGAGGTTGAATACCCGCACATCGCCATCATCAAACTTGATTTCGTGGTCGACGTAGCGAATCAAAATGCCATCGTCGCCGCAATCTGTTGACTCGAGGACTCGGCAAATTGTTCCCGCGAAGGGTCGTCGTGTGCCTTTGCGGTCAACGAGAAACTCAATGAAGACTCGCTTGTTCAACACGTCGGCACCGTACTCTGGCATCTTGGGAACGAGAAACAGGCTGCTAATGGCTTGTGGGTGCTTCGAAAGTGCGATACATCGAACATCCAGCGGCATTGCTTCTTCGTTACGGTGTGGTGGGTTGTCCGAATCTCTCGCTTGGGCTTGCGCGCGGGAATGAATCTGACTTCCCAAGCCGTCTACGGACCGAAACTCTGTCTCCTCGCGGCCAAGGGGTGGTTGGAAGACGCGGGTGGGATCTGAATAATTATACGGCGTATGTTTCGATGGCCCTCAATCGGTTGGCTCGCACGATACTAGCTAGTACGATGCTGTACATGTGTACAGTTGTGTGAAACTGAAGTTGTCAAACGCAGAGTGCAACGCAGGTTTCTTTGAACGCATCGCAATCAGGACAATCTGCATCGATACCGGTACTATTACAATAGGTTTACAATTAATCAAAATGGGACAAATTCATAGAAGACCATCGACGACAGCCGTCTCCGCAATCCTTACTTATCCTGCCGTTTTGCCTTCTTTTCCTTCTCGGCTTTCTTGGTTTCCTTTTTGCTTTCCTTTTTCTTGTCCTTCTTTTCGGACTTCCTCCTTTCTTTCTTCTCCGATTTTTTCTTCTCGTCCTTACTCTTTTTCTTTCTACCGTCCAGGGACTTTGATCGACTGCGGCTTTTGAGTCGGCTGCCTGATGACGAGATGGACTTCCTGCTGGACCTGCGCCTCCTTTTCTCGGCGGGTTTCTTTACAGCAGAAATGTCGTTCATGGAAGCCGAAAAGTCCACCGCCTTGGATGGTTTTTCGCCCGAGGTTTCGGAGTCGGTGGAATCGGACCCCTCCGTGCTACCCAACGAAATGAGACTCTGCCAAAATCGCCCATCACCAGGGGGTTTTGCCGGGGATTTCTCGCCTTGGTCAGAGCTCAGCGCATCCGTGTCATCCGTCAAGGAGAAGCTGCCCCTGTCTTGCATAGCTGTCTTCTGCGGTGTTGCCGTGGTTTGAGCCTTAGATCGTGGCGTTTGCTGTTTCGAGAGATTGTTCAAGGCCATCAGAGCTTGCTCGGTTCGTTCTACGCTAAGAGGTGTATCGACCGCGTTTTTGGGTGATTTTTTTGCCTGCTGTTTCTTTGTGGGTATTTGTTGTTGCGTCTGAGATTTTTTCAACTCCTTCAAAGCTTTCGCCGTTCGTTTCACGTCAAGAGGCGCCTGGGCTGCTGCATTCTTGGTTGATTTCTTTGCCTTCGTTGATGAAACCGCCTGTTTGGGTGAACGGCTGTTTATTTCCACCAAAGCTTTCTCGGTTCGTTCCAAGTCGAGGGGCATCGGGGATTGCGCTCTTTTTATGGCTGCCTTCGATGCTGAAGATTTGGGACTATTGACTCGTGCCCAGGACGTTTGTCGAGAAGCGGGTTCCGTCGGCGGAGGGATTGGTTCAGCCTTCTTTTTTGGTGATTTCGTTGGCGTTGGCTTGGCAGTTGTCTGGGTCGTCCTTTTGGGTGATTTCGGTGGTGTTGGTTTGGCGGTTGGCTTAGCAGTTGGCTTGGCCGTTGGCTTGGTGATGGTCTGGGTCGTTTTTTGAGGTGTTTTCGGTGGTGTTGGCTTGGTGATGTCTGGGTCGTCGTTTTGGGTGATTTTGGTGGTGTTGGTTTGGCGATTGTCTGTGTGGTTGGTTTCGGTGATTTTGGTGGTGCAGGCTTGGCAGTTGCTGGGTCGTCGGTTTGGGTGATTTTGGTGGTGTTGGCTTGGTGACTGTCTGGGTCGTTGGTTTGGTGATTTTGGTGGTGCAGGCTTGGGAATTGTCTGGGTCGTCGTTCTGGGTGATTTCGGTGGTGTTGGCTTGGCAATTGTCTGGGTTGTGGTTCTGGGTGATTTCGGTGGTGTTGGCTTGGTGACTGTCTGCGTCGGTTTGGGTGACTTTGGTGTTGTTGCTGGCCTGGTGACTGTTTGGGTCGTCGGTTTCGGTGACTTTGGTGTTGTTGCTGGCTTGGCGACTGTTTGGGTCGTCGCTTTGGGTGATTCCGGCTTGCTTGTTGTTATCGACGTGCGGCGAACGTGGATCTCATTCTCATTGCCAATGAGACCCTTGGCTTTTAAGCGCTGTTCGGCTGCATTCATCCACGCGGGTTGTCGCTTTGGCGCTCGTTCGTCAACCGTCGCGGATCGGCGCAATGGTTTCTTTCCGTCCTCGGACTCTTCCTCTTTTTTGTCATGCTCGCTGTCAGTGAGACTCATACTTCTCCGAGAAGATCTCCGTTTTTGCGTTTCTTTCATCCACTGGGGACGTTTGTCCTCTTCTTTGTCTTCTTTTTTGGATTCCCGTATCGAAGCATCAATGTCACTGGCATCGAGTAGTTTCCTGGATGACCTGCGTTTTTGGGTTTCCTTCATCCATTGAGGACGATCATCACCGTGGTCGTCTGGCGTGTTGGGCACGCTCTTGGGACGTAATTTCGTTTTCATCCATTCCATTTCTTCCGTCTGGATGTGTGACTTTTTGTCGAGTAGACTGGGCCGCTGTGCCAATTTAGTCATGACTTTGTTATCGGTCAATTCGGCCTTGCAAATGTTGCGCAAGGACGATTCTCGAATGGGTCCGCGGCTGTGCAGCTTTTCTTGCACGACGGACTTTTGCAATTCTTGAGCACTGACACGAGGTATCAATTTGTCTCGATGTTTCATCCATTCCGGTTTTTTGTCGTCTGCTGGTTCTTTTTTGAGTGACGACGTTTCTGGTTGGGATGCTGTGGACTTTTTGAGTTTTTTCTTCATCCATTCCATTTCTTCCGGTTTGACCTGCGACTTTCGGTGGTCGACAATACTGGGTCGTTTTTCTAGTTTTTGTTTGACGACATTGTCCGTAAGTTCTTCTTTGGTGAGTCGTATGGATGCTTGTCGTATGGGTTCTCGTAGTTCCAGTTTCTCCTGAACAATGGACGTTTTCAAGTCGTCAATGCTGATGCGCGGTTCCGGCACCAAGTGATGTTTCATCCAATCCGGTTTGTCGCCTGCATTGTTGGTTTTCTTGGTGGGAGAAGGAGGAGGCGTAAGATCGGTCTTTTGTTTTATTTTGGATCGTTGAATCATCCATGCGGGTTGTTGTTGTTCTTCTTCATTGGCTGTACTAGTAGTTGATGCGATGGAGTTGGTGGACCCTCGCAGACTCTTTTCATCGGGTGATGAAGCCTTTTGTTGTTGCTGTTGTTGTATTTTGGACCGTTGTGTCATCCATTCGGGCAAATCTTCGGCCGGTGGCGCGGCAGGATTGTTGGCTTCGTGGTTGATGACTGGTTTCTTCTTTTTCCGTAGTTTCTCGGCCGACTTCATCCATTCTGGCTTTTCGTCTCCCATCAGGACATCGGCCGACGCCGATTTGGAAGCGTACTTGTTGGGTGTCTTTCGTGGCGATCGGACGATTTTTGGACTAGTAGTGCTTGTAGTATCGGAAACTTGTCGTGTGGACTTTGCCGGTTTCAAAGAGGCAGACATCATCCAGGGTTGTTCCTGGTTTTCGGGATTGTGTCCCGATATATCAAAAGAGTTTCGTCGGGTGTGCTTTTTGGTCTTTTTCGAGTCCATGGTCAAGTTGGGAGTGCTCTTGAGGCTTTTGGCTTGTTTCATCCAGGCGGGTTCGTCTGAAGATCCACTGCCAGAAGACTCGGGGGGCAAATTGTCATATCGTAACGAGGGCTCGGCTCCAGACGCACAAAAGACATCGTCGTCGTCTTCTCCTCCTTCTTCTTGTGCTTCCTTTTCGGCGGCGAGCAAGAGCAGTACGACCCATTCTGGTTTTTCGGGGGCATTGGGTCGATGCCACGGTGGAATGTCGGTGCCATCATCCAGTTCTTCAATCGTCGGCCCTTCGTCTTCCTTTTTGGGTGGAGGCTTGTTTTGCGCCTTTTCCTTCATATTTCCCAATTTCTTGAGGAATTCTGGAGCACTTGCTTCGGCTTCTTTGGCTTTGGTCTCGGCGGCTTCCTTCTTCTTCATCATGTCGGCACGTTTCTGTTGCCAGTCTTTGTGCTCGGCATTTTGTTGAGACTCCCATTCTTTCTGCTTTTGCTTCGCTTCCCGCTCTTTTTGCCACCCAACCTTTGCCGATGATGCCATGGTTACCTACAGTACTGTACAGTACTCAACTAATCAGTCAGTCAATCCTCTTATGCATTCATCTATTACCTATCGGTCCATTTGCATGCTTTGTGTTGTTCTGTGTAGTTTTAGAAGTGTCTGGTGTGGATCTGTGAAATCTAACGTTCACACTTCCGTAGATAATTTCCCTACTCTAAAACCCCCCTATCACGTTCACACTTGTCTTGCTCTTTTGTCTGAGAAGCGTCCTTTTGGGGCGAAGATGCCTGAAAGTGGCCTTTTTTGTTCCGCTTCTTTGGCCAGCAGCTTATCCCTCAGCTAGAAGAACATTTTATTAGAGTACTTCAGATGGTAAGGCATTCAGTCTCACGAGTTTTACTTGGGGGGTGGACAAACTGGGGCTACATGCAGTAGTAGAACGAGCTAGAGTTACATTGTGATAGAGAGCAGAGCGCTGATGGAAGGAACGTAGCACAAATTACATTCCGTACATGTACCTTGGTGGAGAGTTGTAGAAGCATGAGATCCCACAGTACATGTTTGGGATCGGCCCCACAACAGATTTTTCCGCAAAGTAACACAAACTCGTGGCGAGCAGCCAAACATCTCTCGAACGGCTCGTTTGAAGAAAAGTTGGCTGACCATGACACGAGTGTTGCCCGGTGCCTATCGTGGTCCATGTAGTAGAGATCTCACAGCCAATCTAACTAACTGGACTACATACATGTACATGCAGCAGCTACCGTACCTGTTCCCAGTACCGCGGCTTTATCCATTCTCTCTATCCTCTTTGGTACCTTACCGGCACTGGTACCGTAGTGGTATGGTACCGTAGCAGCAAACCCTTACCATTATGGTCAACCCAATAAGTCACATAGTCATTCGGCAGTCACTGAGACCTGTACCGGTACATAGTATCCACGACACAGAGTCATTTCGTGCCAGTTCTCGTCAAAAACAACAGAGCTCAAACGACACAAGGCAGCAGCAATTGATCATTCTTCTTCCAACACAGAACAATGGCAACCAAGATGAACAACAACAACCCACATCAGGAGCCACAAGACCAGCAGGCTGCCGTCGCCGTGGCGACCGAGGATACGGTCCCTCCTGAAGTGAAGTGGGAACCCGAGTTTCGTCAATTTCATGACAAACCATTTGGGATTCTCTACGCTCTCGCGTATATTGCCTTTTTGGCATGCGGGTTCACTCTGGTCGGCAAGGCACATCCCCGATGGGAGCATAAAACCGTCCTCAGCAAGACGGATGCCGTGGGAGGTATTGCCATTTTAGAACCTATCCCCATTCGAGTGGTCTCGCCTCACTTTTACGGTGATGTGGAACAGTGCTGTGGAGACGCGGCCAGAACAGCCGACGATGATTTTACCAAGGCTCTCGCTAGTCTCTTTGATGATGATCTCATTGTTACGCCCATTCTCTCGCTCAATTTGTGTCATCATCTAGACAGTGATACCGCACTGAGACGACGATTGCAGCAACAGCAAGACGCAGCAACCGATGCAACAAATACCGATGATGTGTGGGGCGAGGATGACTTTTGGGGCAAAATCTTTAATCCACCCGTCTCCAAATTTGAACAGGGAGATGGAATGTTTGTAAGTCAATGCATGAATCAATGCAGTTTTGAAAACGTTGCCTTGGTTGGGTTCTATTCTTGCTGACCACCGACCTCTTTTTCCCATTATTATTATTCCAGGACGCCTTTTTGGAAGCTCCCGAGATTATCGCCACACTTTGTTTGCTGGCCCTCGTTTTGGCTCTGATGTGGATTACGCTCATTCGATACTTTGCCACGCCCATTGTCTTTGCAACGGAAGCCGTCAAGCTCGGATTCTTTATCTATCTGGGCGTCGTCAACTTGCAAGCGGGTGCCGTAGGAGCGGCCATTGTCGCCATTTTCTGCGCGCTGGCCATTATTGCCTGGGATATCTATACCTTCAAACAACTCAAGTTTGCCGGAAAAGTTCTCTCCTATGCCGCCAAGAGTTTTTCCCACAACATGAGCATGTTTTGTGCCTTTTTGCCCATTTTGGGGCTCTATGCCGGTGCGTCGAGTCCATTTTCACACGAAACCTTAGTGCAAGGAGTGAAACACAAGTCTCACGCGAGTTGTTTGCTTGATTACGCGTGTGCACAACAGGAAATGCCTACTTGTTTGTCTTGTTCTATGCCAAATCATTTGAAGTCGTCGAAGTTACCCAGGTCACGGATGGCTTTTGCATCTACACGAGTCCATCCTACACCAGCGGCCTGGTCGTCTACTGCAGCCTCGCATATCTTTGGTCCATTCTACTGTTTGGAACCATGAGGCTATCCATTGTTGCCAATGTGATTGGATCCTGGCATTTCCATTCCGACAATCCACCGGGCATTACACGGGCCGTTATCAATACCTGCACCACCTCCATGGGCACACTTTCGGCATCGTCCTTGATTCAAGCCATTGCCGAGTACCTCAATCGACTCTTCTTGGAAGAAGCCATGTGGAAGATGTGTTGCAATCCCGTCTTTTGCATCCTCTTGCCTCTTTATTGCCTTTGTGGGCACTGCATCAAGATGCTCATTTTGATGTTGACCAAGTGAGTATAGTCCAGTCCAGTCCAGTTGTGGAGATTGTAGAGTTTGTTTTCACGTTTGTTCAATATCTCTCATGATGAGCTTGTTCAATTTTTGACCCCGACAGGTACTCCGTCATTTTGCATGTCTTTACGGGGAAATCATGGATTGGATCGGCCAAAAAGGTCATCAAAATACTCAAAAGGCATTTCAAAGGAGGGTGAGTTTCACAGGCAACACGACAACATCACGCAATTAATTCGAAGCATGCCGCTCACCCATCGCTTCTTCTTCTCTCAGCTTTGTTACGGAATATGCCAGTACCAGCGTTTTGACATTGGGCTCCTACGTGTTCAGCATTGGGATCTACTTCATTGCGTGGGTTTGGATGGACAAGGAGTACCACACAAAGACTTTCATTGGAGTCAACGACAGCACCATCCTGGTGGTGGCATGGGTCTTCTTTGCGCTCTTCAACATCTACTACCCAGTCCTCGGTTTGTATCTGTTGATTGTCATCAACCGCGCATTGTCCAAGTGGGAATCGTTGGATCCGGCCCTCTGGGTCACGCCCTTTGCCGGTAAGTAAAGTAAAGCGTGTGTCGCGACGCCATCGTGATGGCCGCACAGTCCGCTTCTCACAGATCGCTTTTCCTCTCAGCAACCTTTGTGGGCATCATTTCCATGTTTTTCTTTAGCTATTTGGCGGGCATCTTTCTGGATACTGTGGACACCCTGTTCCTTTGCTTTGCCATTGACCGAGACAATCGTGTGGACATGGAAAATGACGAGTTTGCAGGGTTGGTGAAAGAAGGATGTCCAACAGTCTTGGAGACTCCCGATTGCAGTGAGGACGAGGATGACGAAATGGACCTCGATAATGTGGAGGCTCAGCCAGTTATGGTGACTACGGGCTTGGAGACAGAGCCAAATTCCTCCAAGCAAGAGCCTGGTACTGTCTTCAG
Organism: Seminavis robusta; assembly: GCA_903772945.1. Taxonomy (NCBI): domain Eukaryota; phylum Bacillariophyta; class Bacillariophyceae; order Naviculales; family Naviculaceae; genus Seminavis; species Seminavis robusta. Next base: position 12,208 of record CAICTM010000880.1, read on the forward strand.
TGCGTAGCTAACTGGCGGACAACCCTCCAGTGGAGCGATTGGATTGAATACATGCATGATACCAGGTACCATCACCGAGACAAGTCGGGGCGTCTCTTTTTACATGAGTAGATGGAAATCTAATATATTCTTAGTTGCAAAATTGTAAAAATGTAGCAGGTCAGGAAACAGGTAGGTTGTGTTTGTCTTCCGTATACTAAATGTGCAATAACCAAGCCTCCCTGTCGGTTCCCCCAATGCGACGCGAATGAAGACACCAACGGTACGGACAGGACTCAGTCGCGCTGATTGCCTTGGTGATATTCTTGCAGTCTAAGTGTGATGTCGTGCCGAATTCTCGCTCGAACAGTTCTGTTCGTGACGTGGAACTCATAGCAGTCACCTCCCTTTGTCGAGAGCCTGAGAAGTGGCTGGGGACTTTCAATTCTGTTTCTCTCGTGTTTGGCAAAATTCCTCCACCGAATCCGGATGACTACACCATTCTCCAAGGCGTCCGAATAGAATGCTATACCTGGCTTCGTCAAGACTAGTCGGCCTACGATGTCATCATACCATAACGTCACATTGCAGTAGATTGACTTTGGCTGCGGCGCCTGGAGAACCTGAAGGTGGTGCTCTTCCATTTCAGGATTCAACGGAATGTTCGCAGCCAAAAGCTTTTCTCGTGCAGCTTTCAAAGCTTCCCTTAGATCAAGGTTCTGATCATTGACTCTCGAATAAGCTTCGCGAGCCAACTCTACTTCCAATTGCCGTTCCATTTCCTCTTGGGCGCTAACAAGTTGGCCACCCTGGTTCAGCCCTCGGCGCGACCTAAGCGGATCGTAGTTGTCAAACACGCTCATTCTCTTCCGCCTGTTCGTGGTCGTGTTTTTCGCAAACTCATCGTCATCGGTGTAGTCGTCTTCGTCAATCTGATCTGGTCGAACACGGTAGTTTCTCATCCATGGACAAACAGACAGTACGAGAAGCAAACGCCAATGTGCTCCAGCGCGCGACCCAAAATCCTTGCCATTATGTAACTTCAATAGGCATAGCAACCCTAGTCGTTCGATGAATGGATGCCGATGCTGTGGTTCCATACACAATCGCAGAAAGGCATGTGAGATGAAGAGGAACGTACGAGAACATGTGGGGATGGCAACAGTATCGAGAACACTCACGGCTTCGTGTATCAGTAGATCCTTCTTGAACGCGACAGGAGCTGGATCCAACGGCGCTCCTGCAATGTTTCCGACCCCTGGAGCCAACATGGGCGTGTCGATCCTTCCAACATAAAATGCTGTTACAACGAGCAGCTGCGCCATCCGTGTTGCCACTGTACCAACCGAAAGACCCAAACTCCAGCATTCAAGGATGACATTCATAACGTTTGAAGCGGCAGGCTTTTTTCGGTAGTACGAACTGTAAAAGGCACCCCGAAGGAAAATCATGACGACCACTTTAATCCCGAGAGTAGTACTGATGCCGATCGCGGCCGAGACTAAGGTAATCACATAATCCCTCGTTTTCTGTGTGAAAACAAGAAGCAAAGTGAGGTGTGTTGTGTCTATCATTCCTAAAAGCTCAGCATGAAGCCAGTGCGAACGTACCGAATACACCAGGAAAAAAGTAACTAGACTAAACAGGATGAAACAAGCAGCGGCTGTAAAGAAAGTCCCCCAGAAGGCAAGACCAAACATTGTTGCTGTTTGGTCTGGAGCAAGTCGATATAGGAAGTAGGTAGCGTGATCTCCTTTCAAGCTGGGCAGGTAGCCAGACCGCATCTTGAGGACTGATGAGACAAAGGACGGTATGTAGGACAAGGCAATGCCAAGGGTCCCCGCAAACGCTCCTAAAAGGCCTATGATGAGGGACAATTTATACCTGAAACAGGGAAGGCCAGACAGGATAAGGTACAGGGTTAGCTTCAGAAAGATCGAGCTACTTTGTCCTCCGTATCTCACTTACTCAAATGGTGCAATGTTGAGCATATCCAAGTATTCGCTCTGCTGTTCATCTAGAAGATTTGGCTCCAGTGACGCATGGATAACATTAGACCCGTCATCACCAGGCGGTGGTCCCCCATCAGCCTCTCCCTCGCCACCGGGTGGGCCTCCTCCACCCAGTTCTACAGTTTCACCAGTGAACACACTTGTCAAGCTTCCTATGAGAGCACTTTCCGCACCCCCAACACCACCAGGGCCGCCTCCCTGGTCACCGCCGGGTTCACCTCCCTGGTCACCGCCAGGTAGTCCACCATCCTGGCCATTCTGTTGAACACTATCGGTGACGTTCGAAGAGGTAAAGTCCCAAATGCCATTGCTGTTGGTAGATGTCGTGTTGGTTTCATTCCGCGGTCCACCACCACCACCGTGTTCTATACCCGCAATGTCGTCGTAGTAACAAACTGTATTCACTAGCTCGCCATCAACTCGAAAGTGAGAGCCATTATACTTTAACAATAGAAACTTGAAGGTGAGAAGCGCCGCACATAATATGAAACCTAACAAAGCTGACCACAAATCTTACCTTTGGGAACTGTCCCTCAACAAAGGTCTCTCCGTCATCTGGCGTGAAATGTGTTTCATTCCAATTGAAGACATTGACAAAGACATTGACTTTTCCATTCTCCGATAGATCCTCCGATATATTCCAGTTTAAATCGACAACAGGAACCGTATAGAAGTCTTCCCATCTCGCACCGCAAGTTTCGACACCAGCCAGAAACGTTTGAATTCTAGCCTGATAGGTCAAGAAGAATGCCACCATGAGAAGGACGACAAAATGCTGCAAGATGGAGACAGCAATCAGGCGTCCGTGAAAGTAAACGCCTTCTTTCCACAGCAAACTACCATCATAAATTCTTTTGTAGGCCCATAAGATCCCCCCTACTTCTTCCTTGATATCCTCTGTGCGATGAAAATTGAGCAACGCCTTTGCAATGGTGCTTCCGCCCCTCGGTTCTTGACCTGAAATGTCGGCTTCGTTCGTGCCCTTGTTTCGGCGCGAAGCGCTGGGCACCTTGTGGAACAATCTCACCGACTCGAGGACAGTTTTTGATACACCGGTACTTCTCAATTTCGGTGGTAGATCGTGGAGTGCGACTGCATGCTCAATTATCATTCGAACTTTGCAGCCCGCAGCCGATTTGATCTTTTGTTCCTTGTCCTCCATGCCCGAGTTTCCCAGAGGCCCCAAGTTTACGTAGAGGCCCACCAGCCGAAGCATCTGGAACGACATAATGAGGCATCCAACGATAAAGGCAGAATAGTAAGCCGGTTCATCCTGGGAATTCTTGGTTGTGTCCCAAAAATACGACTCGTGTTCACGAAAGAACGTAACGGCCGTGATGGAAGCCACCAATGCCATTCCAAGCGCAATTCTCAAGGACGTGTATAGTTTTTGCTTCAATTCTTCTGTAGGATTGGTGGCCGCATTGCCCAGCGTGGAAATGAAGACCCATGTCAATCCCATAATCATTAGTTGGAAGAAGATGACTGTCCAATTGATCAATGACACGGCAATGGCGCAGCCAAACTCGTTGGTGCAACCATCCATCCAGTGCACGTCATCGACATTCCAAGTGGAACTAGTCAGATAGGCAAAGTAGAGTAGAACAGTCTCGACCCAAACGAGTGTGAACCATCCTGTCGATCGGTACGTGTCGGCATTGTTGTCGATATTGGCAGCGGTATAGACTTGTTGAAATTCGAGGTGATTGTTATTGGTTGAGACTTTAGATGATGGCTTAAAGATGGACGATCGTCGTCCTCCTCCTCCGTTGTTTCCTCGTCGAAACCTCCGACGGCCACTTTTCCCCAGCTTGCCATACATGGCTATTTGTTGGTATTCTCGCGCTCTTCGGGCATCGTCAAAGTGAGTTGTCGGTTTGGAATGATTGTCCACGTGTGAAGGATCGTAGAGTTGAGTATCTGACGTTAGGGCGTGCAGAAAGCTGGCCTTGTTGAGAAAGGCTTGTCGGTTATGAAAGGCCCCACCGCCGGCCTCGATCCCTGCATCGTCGTCATATTCCATGTAGTCTTCTACCATATCAATCATTTCTTCCAAGAGGGATCGTGGTAGATTGTATTCCCCAAAGAGTTCCATAATATCACGTAACCGATCGACGTCAATAAGAACTCCCTTGTTTTCAATTCCACCGTATTGTGGCGGTTGGTGTTGATAATGATGATGCTGACTCAGATTGTCGTTTCGTAGTTCCCCTAGAATATTTTGCAGCGCCATGTCTAGAACATGCCCCAGCAGCTCTTCATTGTCTTGTTCTTCCTCCTGTTTGTGCCGTTTTCGCTTGGAAAGACCAAACCCTATCAACCCTGGCATGGATTGTTGCGCGCTATCCAATAGATCATTTCCAGCTCTCAAGAATGGAATGAGGAGCAATGCCAAGAGTTGACAGAGGTCCAACACCGGTTCGGGATCTTGTAGTTCCTCTTCCGCTTTTTCTTCTTCTTGTTTCTTCTTCTTTCCAAACAGTGGTGCCAAGAGGGATCCTTTGGTTTCTGCTTCTTCTGGTGGTTGCTGTTGTTGTGGTTGTTGATTGTAAGGCTCTGGTTCATCCATAAAGGCAGTGCGGTTGGAAGTATCCTCGTTTTGTTTGTTTCGGCGATGCAGAGGCGGTGGGGCGAAGGACCCCGCCAATTCGAGAATCATGGCTTGGCGTACCACATCCTCGTCGACACGAATCCCATGGCGACTGCTCAAAAAGTGCATAATATCTTGGGCTAAGCACAGCGTTACACCAAAGCCGCAAGGGGGTCAGGTAGTCAGTTAGTCAATCTCAAGTGCGGGTCGAGCTCGGGAATGGATTCGCTTCTTACCTTGAATGGTCCCATCTTCCCTTAGCACTTGTCCTGTCTGAAGTAGTGCGGATATATATTCCAACTCTTTGGTATCTGCATATGGACCTACTGGTCTGGGAAAGGTTATCCCCACCATTCTTCGCGAATGAATACCAAAGAAATCGATGCAGGGGTATCCGAGGATCTACACGTACTAGCTCTAGCTAGCTAGTAGTCTACCACATCACCAGCATCGGTCTATGTGTTCAACGACAAAGTATCTGAGCCATGAACACGGCCTTTGTGGGTGGCATGAGCGGTGTAGTGTGGGTGGCGTTCTGGTGGGTTCTTCATTGATGGTTGCTCTGTTTCAGAGTGCATGCGGTACCGTAAGCTTTGTGGAACCCTATGCCGCTGAATTGGTGCAGATTATGTAGCTCTAGTATAGTTTCTACTTGAGTCATGCTTCCTCGAAAAATTTGGAGGAATTCGAGCCTCACAATTTTAGCATCCGGAACCAATCGAGGCGGCATGACTATTCAACGCTCACATTTTCGATATTAAGAAATTTCTCACAAAATTTCGACTGATGCACACGTAGAACAAATATCCAAACTGGTGCAGTCCAACTGGATGTTGTTGCTTTTCCTAGTGCCAGTTCGCAGAGAATCTTTAATTCTCCATTTTCCTATGGGCAAGCAACAACATCGAATTGATGCCTTCAAAGTTGACGGACTTGGTACGATTGAATCGAAACATGTGTGTGGCACGTGGGATCCGTTTCGAGTTTCCGAATCGAGTTCTGACTAAACCATATCTTTCAGCTACAAGGATGGAAGTTCAATTTCTAAAACAATGTCTATGGTATATGGTTGTAAGAGATTTTTTACAGGAACGTTTGTTGCTAGCTGTCCGGGTTCTTAGCCAACGGAAGGTAAAGAGAGAGCAAACTGTCGAAACAATCCGAATCCAAGCAAGAAAGAAATCGATTGAAGACAACTCCAAATCATTTTCAGTCAAGTTGATCTCATAAATCAAAAAATCGAAACTTCAAAGCGGAAGCTGTGCATGCTTCATACAATAGCCACCTTGAAAAAATGTTGGACCATGACCATTACCGACGGCTGAAATTCCCTCCTTCATATCCAAGACTACTCCCATGACCCTGCCAGTGTACGTTGGCTTGACCATGAGGTGGTGGAGTTCGGCGTTCAGGCGGGGGCATATTGCCGGGAAGAACTGTGGAACGTCCACGATGATCCGGTGGAGGCATATGACCGGAGGGAGGAACTGGTGAACGAACACGATGAACCGGTGGAGGACCTTGCTGAACCGGTGGAGGCCCTTGAAGATATCCACGAGGAACGGGTGGGGGATACGATCCACGACGATGATCCGATGGAAGCGCTGCTGGAGGCCCACGCCCGTGGTAAACCCAACCTTGATCCGATGGAGGCCCAGCCGGAGGCCCACGGTACGCCCAACCTTGATCCAGTGGAGGCCCAGTTGGAGCACGGTATGACCAACCATGATCCGGTGGAGGCCCTTGGTAGCCACCATGATTCATTGGAGGTCCGCCATACCAATCTTGATCCTTTGGAGGTCCGGAGTACGACCAAGAACCTACATTGGGTGAGGGTCCTTGGGGTGGTGGACCATACGAAGAATACCCTACCGGGGGTGCATAGTATGAATCATGGTATGGCTGAGGCTGATATTCATAGTGTGGAGGCGGGTAGGAGTGCGAAGGTGGATACGGGGGTGCTACCGGTGGGGCATGATACTGATCATGCATGTCGGCGGTCACATTCTGGGGTGGTGCCGCGATGGGAGGTGGCTTCTGCTGTTGCAATTGGCGTTCCTTCTCTGCCAACTGCGCACGGAGACTTTCGATCTCATCATTCGAGCAGACAGCGGTAGAAGACGATCGAGCAGCAGGTTTGGAATCCTCCATTTGGACATCCTTCACATTTTGCCGCTGCATGACGTTTCCAAGTTTGATTGCATTGAGCTGATTGCCGACGCGCTCATTGGTCAGTTCATTGACATAATGTTCCTGAACCGTCTTGCTGGACTGACGAGCCATGTTGGCCACTTCAGTTGCGTTGAGACCACCAGAGATTCCTGACGAGATGTTCATAGCCCGCAACGCATGGCCAGTACAGGCATCAAAGTCGTCAACTCCAATCTTTTCGGCAAGATTCTTCAACCACTTGGTGATACTGCGTGGACCAACATTGTGATTTCCTTCCTTGAAACCACCGGGCTGGAACCAGACTTCACGTCGTTCACCATCCAAGAGACCATGCTTCCGGGTCACGGCATCACTGATTTTCTGGCGTTTGTCCTTGCTAAGGATGTACCGAGAATAGAATGCTTTTGCCTCAGGGTGAGAGTGTTTGACTATGAGTTTGTAAAACTCGACAGGATTCCAACCTTTGATCTCTGATTCCGCGGGGATGTACAGCTCGGTCCGCTGGTTTGGCTTGATGGTGGGATTATTGATGCTCAGGCGCTTTGCCTTCTTACCAAAAATGGCAATCTTGACGTATTCGGTGCCTTCAAGCTCGGGTCCGAAACTATCGTCGAAGAAGTGAAAGCTGATGTCACTATGATTCAGCAATATGTGATCTTCTCCACCTCGGAAGGCAGCGTAATACCCATTGCAGAAAGCAACCACCATGAGCAAGTCATCAATGTTGTTGAGCGGATCAAGCAACCCAGACTGAATCGCCTTCATCAAAAGAGGTAGATATTCTTCAGGAGCACGCTTCTTGTTGGGTGCGGCACCGTACGAGGAATCCTTCTTTTGCTCCTCTTGCATCTTGTCCGTGATGATACCGCCAAACTCCCCAACGCCCTTGAACTCCTTGATCTCAAAGAAAATGTTGCGCTCACGGAGTTTGACGAGTAGATTACGAAGCGTCTTCAAGAGCGACGAAGGTTGCATTTCGTCTCCAATTTGACCACCAATGGGACCCGCCGAAAGCTTCTTCCATTTGAGACCACAATGAATCATGAATCGGTTCATGATGTTGTACTTGGCGGGAGTCCGTTCTCCTTCGAGATAGTCGTACAGGGCAAGGTCGAGTGTCGAAAAATCCCCTTTGGCTTGAAGGTATCGGCAATTGACCATCTGGAGCATCGGTTTGACCCAAGGTTGATCAATCTCGCGAACTGTCTGTTCAAATCGATTCACCGCATGCACCTTGCGCGCTTCAGTCTCCTTGGTATTGGATCCTCTCTTGCAGTTGTCTACAAGATCCTGGTCGTCTCCAAATTCGTCCTTGGATTCGTTCATCATTTGGCAAATGGAATCCATCATGTCATTTTCATCTTGAGTGAACGCGGGCAGAGCGATTTCATCAATGGCTGGGACTCGTGGCGGTGGAGCCTTGGATCGAGATCGAGTAGTGGGAAGGGGACGAGGAACAGACTTGAGCTTCTTTTGGTAAGGGTTGGGCTGCGGTTTCTTAACGGCTCCTGACACAAGAGGATGGTTTTGACGGTGGTGAGGCGGATGAGGCAAGACGGCACCAGCATTGCCTACGAGTGGACAACCAGTTCCTTCATGGGTGGTGCGACGGGGCGATTTCTTCGATTTCTTCGGTTTGCCTCTTTTGCGTTTGCTACCACGAGATCCAACGGTGGATGCAAAAGAGGAATGATCGTCATCCCCATCCTGTCCTTCGTCCCGCTCTGGTTCCATCAAAACTGGCGTGTCGTCTACTGGATCTTGAGGATCATCTTGTGGTTCCGTGTCGAAATTGGTGATACATTCACCCGTTTCGCCAAAAGCTCGATCTTGTTTTTCCCAACGATCATCAAACGAATGAAGGGCGGCGGCACGGTTTGACTCTTGTTGCTCTTGGTGCGCCGATCGAAGTCTCATTTTCCGCGCTTGCTTTGGATCGGCTGGGAGCGGCGGTGGTGGATTCACGGCTGCCGCTGCGGCTGGAGGTCGAAGTTGGAGTAGGAGGCTGGCATTTTCGAACTGCGAGCAAGTGGGGTGGTTTTCCTTGTCGGAGGTGTCGTCTGAAGAATCGGCAGAGGACTGAGCGAGTTGCAGAGGAGAGCCATCTTCGCTTCCAGAGCCTTGGTCGTCTTCATCCTCGCTAGAATCGGATTGAGAGGGTAACATCAATTACTCACTCTGATCGTCTTCAGCTGCAGCGGAAGAAGCCAAATTACTCTGCAAGGTGAGTTCACCAGTGGCTTGACTCCAATGAAAAGTTCCTTGACTGTTGTGTTGAGTATACTCCACAATCTCTTCGTCATCTGCTGCAGCATCGGCAATTTCTTGCTGCAGTAACAAGGCTCCTTCATTGCCATTGGCAGTGGCTTCTGCTTTTGAGGCAATCTGAGAGAACAGCGATCCACCAGCCTGGAATGTGCCTTTTGACCGAGTGGAACGACCCGCCAGCCATGATGACCTGACCGGTACTGACGTGAGCAAAGAGGACACTGACACTGACCGAACTCGATGACAACTCCACTGGACGCCGCTGACGCAATAAGATCGACGATGAAAAGATCCAATCAATACACACCCGCGGAACTAGCTACTGGAGATGGCGTGACCTTTTGACTGGTGGTGGCGTGATGTTGTTGCAGCGGGTCAACTACAATGGCGGGCTGCTGTGCTGCCTGTTGCTGCAATCTGTGGCGTCCGAAAGGTTGGTTCGAGATTGGATCTCCAGACCGAATTGGCGCCATTTGGGTGGGCTTCAAACTCAAAATGTGAGCTAAAAATATCTTTATTTAGAAAACTCCAATTGGTTACTTAAGGTTGTCAGCGTCAGCTGGGTTCCAACACTAACACATCTCCGCTGGTGGAGTCTCGCTGTCACTTAGATCTCGCCTGGCCGGTCTCGCGCGTTCCGAGCCTTCGGCTCTCCTTTCCGCTCTCGCCCGTCCAGTCTCGCTCTAAGTGCCATCTCGCCTCTTCACCAGAGGAGACGTGTTCCTGTATAGGATGGAAGCAGTCTTTTATTTCGAAAGCACAGGCAAACGCGAATACCGTACCGGTACAGTCGTACAAGCGAATTGAATCGAATCGAATGATCCAATTTTAAAAAATCGAAAAATCTATTCGATCACAAGCAAGCAGACGACATCCATGCATGGCGTCCTCGAAGAAATTACAGGTCTTGGTGCAGGTTGTCGCCGAACCATTGGGCTGTACACTGATCAACATCAAACGAGGCGGACAACACTCTTTACTACGGCGTAGTAGTACCGATAGCAAGTGAACAGATGAGTTTGAGAAAGAATATGCCGGTGGGGAAGTACTGTATCATACTGTAAAAGAGAAGGTTGGGTTCTGCCTGGTACTAACGATGTCGCTCAATAGACCGAGATAAGGGGTTCACAAAAAGGGCTCCATCAAACTCTTCTGGGCTTCGTCCCGATACGCGTACCGGTAGCTATCGGTACCGGTTCACAACGAGGATCCTTGTTTGCATCGCCACCATTGGTCAAGCAGTCCGTCCCCACCGTTGCCGTAGCGTACGTAGGACAATACATCTAGAGCTAGAAAGCTTTGCAACAGATTGCACAGCCCAAAAAACTTACCGGTATGAATCACGAAATGCCCACTGAGTTCATACAAGATGAGATGCTCATTACTAGCTAGAAAAGATGAGACCCTGCCTTCAGGATTATGGCGTGAGAATATCTCACAAAAAGTCGAAGCCCCAACTCAACATTATCGTTAACCAATCTCAACTTCTCCGTCATGTCGCTACCCAACTATCTTCGATGGTTCCGAAACCTCCAAGAACCACCACTGGAAGAGGAACAGGTAGATGATGACAATGCGGTTTCCATGGTCATTGAACTTGTCTTGGGCTTGGCTATCTTTTTAATCATGATTGCGGTAGGTTCCAGTTGCAAATGGGAACTTGTCAAGAAAATGTTTTCCTCCCCCAAGGCACTCAAAGCAGCAGCAGTGGGTGTCACTTGCCAATTCCTGGTGATGCCAGCCGTGGCCTATGCCTTGACCAAGATCTTCGCCTTGGATGGCTACATGGCCTTTGGTGCTATCATAGCGGCCACAATGCCAGGAGGGGGTATCTCCAACATCTACACAATGTGGGGACAAGGCATCTTGGAGTTATCTGTGTTCATGACCATTGTATCCACCATTGTCTCTTTTGGCATGACACCTCTGTGGATCTACATCTTCTCCAACTTTGTCATTGACTTTTCTGATAACAGCACAACCAGTGAGCCTACCATAGCCATTGATCAGATAGCCATCAGCTTGGTCATGCTTCTTGTGCCACTTTCCATTGGGGTATCACTCAACTTTTGCTCCTGCACCAACAAGATTCGACCCATTTTGGAAAAGGGCATTCATGTCCTTGCCATTCTCTTTCTGATGGCAGCCATTGTGGCGCTCTTGGTGCAGTACCACGAGGGCCTTGCTGACTTTGCGACATGGCAGCTTGGTGTATCTGCCTTTATTTACTTCCCCATTGCCACTGGATTAAGCTATGGCATTACCACACTGCTGAAATTCTCCCCGGCAGCCCGACGAACTGTCGTCTTTGAAGTGGGACTCCAAAACTTGGCATTGGCTTTGGCCATAGGAGAACAAGCCCTAAAGTACAAGTGGCAGAGAGAACAGGCCATCCCATTCCCATTGCTCTATGCCATCTTCATGTACTGTTGGGCAGGCCTGTTGGTACCTGTCTTTCGGCGTCAAAGACGGGTCAATGAGGAACAGGGCAATGTTGATTGTGATCCCGACTTCTTTGTAGTCAGTGAGAATTGTGACGAGGCTGATGATGTCGCCCTTTCTATGGAATTCGATACTAGCAAGCAGAAGGCTAGAAAGGAGCGTAGCGGAATAACCCCTGTCGCCGAAGATCCAACAGAGGAGACGGAAAGAGACGAAGATCTACGCGTCGTAGACGTCTGATTGCTCTCTGCAGGCCTGCAGTCTAGCTTGCGTTTGCCTTTCTTTCGATAACTGTGCTTATGGTCTCCTGAAGGTAGTGTAATTTGTTCAACAAAGTAGGCCTCTCAGGAGGCCAGTGTGGCCGGTGAGCAGACTTGACTGTGGGAAATACCCGAGCCCTAGCTCGTGGGTAGTCCTCAAGCACATCTCGTCTGAATCCGTTATTAGACGTTCAGTTTTTTTTCTTCGATAACTGTGCTTAGATTCGATTCCATATAAAAGTGTGTCCGTGACTCCAAGTTGTAGTTTTAAGTTTTCAACCCACTTTCGCTAGCGTAGCATTCCCCACGGCTGTCACTTCATCGATACAACTACACTGTACTAGTCTAAAAGTTCCCTCTTGCCTTCGCTATAGCGGTAGCGGTAGACGTGGCCTGGCATCCCGCATTCCGAAAACAATCACAGCTCTGCTGGGAATAGTGACGGATTCGGTGACCATGGCGTAGTGTCATCGTAGCCGTCATCCGCCTGATCGTTCCTTTACCCAAGGCAACAACATCTCGTCGAAACATCTCGATCCTCTTCTCTCGTCGGCAACATGGAGAACGATTACTCTGATATCCGAGTTGTAGAGAAGGTGCGAGACGTCCTCAAATGGCCCACCGATACTGTGGAAATTGATTATGTGGATCCGAATGACAGCTCCAAAGTAGAGTATCCTCACACCATTATAGTTTTCTTTCCGGGGAATCCTGGTCTTGTTGGGTGGTAAGTGCCTGAACAGCCAGAAGAACAATTGCAGAAAGAGCCATCAATATCATCTCTTTATTATTCCACCTCTAAGATCTTGGATGTTCCGTTCTCTGTTTCTACAGGTACATACCGAGTCTCTTGAATTTGGTGAAACGAGCAGGACGAGGCTTTGCTGCCAGAGGTGTGTCCTATGCTGGCCATGGAACACCAGATGATATTGCCAATGTGGAAAAATGGCTCTCACGGAAGGAAGAACGGGATACCGACCTAGCATTCACTGTGGATGGACAGATTGTTCACAAGGAAAACTACATGGATATGCTGGAACAAGAAATGCTAGAGCATCCCAACAAAAAGACTGCCTCACGACCACGCTACATCTTTCTTGCCCACTCCATTGGATGTCACATGATTCAACGATTGCTGATCCGACGGATGGATATCTTGCGACAAACAGATCTGGTCTTGTACATGATGCCCTTTAGCCGCATGAAATCCCATGCTTGGTCAGAGTATTTGTTGTTCAAATTGTCCGCTATGCCTGAACCGGTCATTGGGCACGCCCAATCATTGATGAGGGTATTGGCAGCCTTGCCCGTTCATTTCTTGGATACATTGCTCAAGGGCGATATCACATGTCCCAATGGTCGACGCATCACAGTAGACTTGTTACAACAGGTCCACTTTGGACGCAACTGGTTCGAGTTGGGCATGGAAGAGGTCAGGGATCTGCCAGAAGTTCCTGATTTTCCAGCATTTCGAATCATTGGAGAATACTGTCCAATATGCATCCTTTTTGTGGGAAACGACAAGTGGGCTCCAGAATTTCATATCAAGGATTTGGAAGACTTGCAAGCCAAGGGCGTGATACCCAAGAACATCCACACTGCCTACCTGCCACAACTTGTGCATGACTACGTTGTTCGTCCTCACATGGTCGTACCTGTGGATGACTTTTGTTTTGACGCCATTCAAAAGCACGTGCTGGAGGCAAGGAATCCCCAGTCACGGCTGTGAGGAAACGGTGGAAAAAGAATTCATCATGGCTGCTTACAATGTATAGTTTGTTAGCTAGCTAGCTAGTACATGTAGATACGGTAGCCCTTCCAAAGATCCAATATGGAGGCTGCATCTCTTCAAAGAAGTCGAGTCTCAGCGTTGCTTCACAGTTTCACTTCTGGCTCTAGTTAGCTAGCTAGCTGGCAAGTAGAAGAGCTAGCTTTCCGAAAGAACCTTGTGAAATTCTTGAGGAAGAGGGAACACTGCTCTAATTCTCTGCTCGCTGGATCTTTGTTGAAGGGAAACCCGACTGAAACAAGATCGCCAAGCCATGGCACTGTGGTAAAAGGTACCACTAGTAGTACATGTTTTGCCGTACAGTACTGCTGTCCCGATCCTCCCACAAAACTTGCGAAGCACCGAAAATGGACATGTACGTCGAAAAAGTGATGATCAGTGCTTTGTTGTTGTGCTGCGTGATGGTCTCTCCGGTTGCCGCAGCGGAACCTGTCGGGCTATTCGTGGGCGTGATATGGAGGAAACTGGAAGGCAATGAATCCTCTTCCTGCGACAACTGCGACCATGTTGGGTGCCTGCCGTCGCAGTACTTTTGGGTAGAATCTGACTGCAGGAGGCGAGCCATTCGACTCTTGAACAACCTCAACGGATCGGAAAGTGTGTTCCCCATCAATGAGACCCACTTCTGTCGCAAATATTACAACGATAACCTCTGCGAAGAGGAAAGTCCGTTGTATGCCGTTGAGGCTGCAAATGGATTGATGTGCAATGAGATCAAGCAAATTACTGCATGCCCCGACGAAGACCCCACCAAGGACGGCTTCTTGTACATGCCTGACTATTGTGTGGAGAGCGACGTGCCCATGGGCGACTTTAATGCACGCATGATCGATCGATACATCTACTTTGGGGAAGAATCCTGCGAGACAGGAGACGTACACCAGCGGGCGGAAGCTGTGTTTCCTGCCGAGCCGTCGTACTGTTTTAGTATCGGTGTTCCTATTCAAAACAGCACTCATCAGACGAGCATTCTGGGGGGCGGACGCAGTTATTGCGACTCTGAAGGCAGGCAAGTCCTGGAGCACTACACTGATGCAGCTTGCTCCGAGCAGGGACCAGAACTACTTGAGAAAGAATTGGTATGGGATGGATGCTACGATCCGCAAACACCAAGATTTCCAGAGCAACGTGGTGCAGTAGACTGCGAAAAGCCTCGGTACCACTGCAAAGACCTTGCGAAATTGGATTTCATTGTCGCCACCTCACCGCTCGAGGGATCGGCTGGGGACACGGAAGAAGCCTCCTCAGCAACAGCTCCAAGATACTCTATTGAAGTTGTCATCTCCCTCATCATCTTTATCCCCCTTTGGTATTCATAAGCTGTTTGTATTTAGAGGTGGCAGAACTTTTCTTCTATAGTCCATTGAGCTACCAAGTCTTGTGCCGGTCTCTCTGAGCGAGAGCAATGGTGGAGTCACTGGCCAAAAACTAAAACCTTGGCCCATCCAGCAAAGCATTGCTTGTGATTGTTTGTTGCTTGTCGCCTTCACTGTCTTCGGCCACCTCTCCATCCGACACTTCAAGATCGAGGATGGAAAGTGTATTGTCCGCAGTTTTGACAGACCATAAGAATAGTGGGGCATCCCAGGGGTGGCACCATTATGCTACCCAGTGCTTTCTGCTGCATGCAACCAGTCAGGCGAATCTCTTACTCATTATCCCTGTGTCACTTCCACTCACTGTTCATCTTGCACCATCTTGTCCACTTCGTTTTCTTACACCTTCTGGGACATTGGACATCCTGTGGCCACCATTGCCTTGCTTGTTTTTTATCTAGCCTCATGTTGTTGTTCCAGGGATAGCAACATGAAGAGCTCGTTACTGTCTTCTTTTAAAAATGTGAACTCTTGTTTCATTTTCAGATCTTGCTCTGCTGTAAACCTGCACTACCCAAAAGGGAGCAACAAGAGAAAACGACAAGACTGGGATGCTTTACATGTACGGTCTCTTGCGAAAGAAGCCTGCTCTCTGGTGCTCCCTCCCGTAAGGTTTTTAGGGGGGGTAGGCAGGGAGGAGGGGGGGAGGGGAGGGGAGGAGAAAAAAAGGGAGAGGGATAACATTCCCAATTCCCGAGGTGCGCCATCCTCGCGAGCCCGGCACTCTGTTCCAGTGACAGTTTGTTCATACAAGCGATGACCCATTACATATACAAAATGGGGGTGTAGGCAAGAAAGCACCTCTTCCTTTAAACAAAAACAGTCGCACCCCCAGCTAATTGGCACTGAAGTGTCAGCATTGACATCACCACAGAGGTTCGTTACCAATTCAAATTTCTGAAAGTGATCCCGGCTTGGTTTTTTCTCATCTCGCCCAATCCCAACCCACTTCTTACTGATCCTCATTAATAAATTCAACTCACTCGCTATTATGGTATTATGTTCTACTAGTACTATCTACAACAAGGCGTACCCATGCAAACGTTGTTGACAATGAGGATGATGCGGTGGTGTTCCAACTCGACGGTGTAACCATTGATAGTATTGAGGACAGCATCCTCTTTGCGGCGGAGGAAAATATTGCGGTGGTGCAGCTGCCATCATCAGTGGCACGCAAAATCTCCATTGCATTTGTTGCTGTTGCATTTGTTGCTGTTGCACCGGCTGCATTTGAATTTGAATTTGTTGGCGATTAACGGTGGTTTGAGCGGCTGGTGCACGGGCTGGCTAGCGTCTTCGAGTTAGTTGTTGTGGTCCACGTGCAGGTGTTGGTTGTTGTAGTGTACGTGCAGGTGTTGGCGATGGATTTGCCGGTGAGGGCTGTTGAATAGATTGGGCTGGAGTACTGGCAGCTGGCTGTTGTTGATTGGTGCAGACATCGCACAAACAGAGATCGAGAGGTGTGTATTTTTGCAATCGAGGCTGCACAGTCGAAAGATACTCAGAGAAGAAGCGCTCACCATTGTCGTTCGGTAATTTTCCTGCTCTTGGAAAAGGAATCGGTACCCCACAATCAGCTGCCATGTTGTTGATGAACCAAAGCTCACTGTGGTTATTGAATGGAACTACTCTCTCCCAACCAAATGGAATTATCCGATCTTCCCGGCGAAGCGAGAGAAGCAAGCGTTTGTGGCGAATCTTGAGGTTGTACCAGCATGTACCGGTAAGATTGAGGTTGTCAGCCAGAGTTCTCCTCATTCCGCCATTGGCAAAATGTGCGAATCTGTCGTGAAAGGCCTCTAACTTGGATTCTCCTCTCTTGGATATGTAGACTGGTACGTTGTGTTTGGAGCTGCTGGATGGATCGATGCAATCATACATTTGTTCCAGTGGAAGGGCATCTTGCAAGTGAATTGCCTTTTCCATGCAATTCTGAACAGCTGATTTGGTATCTTCCGTGAAGAGAGTCACCTTCTTCACTGGATCAATGCGTCCACGTGCAGGGCGGTTCTCTGGGTCCGAGGACGTGCACTTATAGTTGTCGAACCACTCGCCTAACATCTGCTTGATTGTCTCTGGTTCATTCATGGACTTGCGCAGATGTTTAGCATACCTGTCGCGAAACTGTTTTGTTCTTTTGAGTGCCGTTATCTCGTGAGTTGAGTAGCACTGGCCGTTGGCCGCGATTGTTCCATCCTTGAGAGCAGTGAGAAGTCGCTCATAATCTCCTTTGTCATATTGGTACAGGCATGCAAGCAGATCATTGACTGCTTCCATGTAATCAATGTGACCCTTTCTGAGTGTGGAGATGATCCTCTTTTCAAAGTGAAACAAGCCAAGTCGCCCTTCCAATCCTGGGAATACAACCTCCCAGAATTCCTTCTTGTTGGGCCATGTGTCGCTATACATGACAGTGGGTGTGAAATCTTGTCTTTTTGACAGCTGGATTGCTGCATGAGAGAAATGGATTGTTTGTGTTGTTGGCACTAGCACTGCAGTGGCAATCTCACCAGTAGATGTTCCTACATCCCACACAGCAGCAGCTCCAATGTTTCCTTGGTAGTTTTTGACTGCTTGGAATGTATGATCTTGGCTGAACACGCCAGCACTGCACTGAACAGCTTGGATCTCTCTTGTGTGGCGGTCATGATCAGAGATTCGCCATGGGTTGTATGGACTGCTCGAGGCACAATCAAAGAAGTCGCGAACTGTTTCGCCTAAGGGAGGGTATCGGCGAATGTACTGGCCATCTTTGGCTACGTATGGTTGGATGGGCTGTTGTCGAGATTTGTGGTGCTTGCAGTGAGAGTAGTAGGCTGTAATTCTTTGGATGTACTCGCGGTTGATAGCGTTGTAGAGCAATTTGCTGCATAATTCTCCATTGCCATAAGTCACCATTAAACTTGAGAACACTTCTGTGGCTGTTCTTGAAAGGTGGCTATCTCTTTCAAGGGCATATTTGGGCTCCACCGGATAACAGTTGGCAGCGTAGGATGGGATGTTCACCAGTACGGCAGCATCATTCGCACTGAACGTTTGTTTGCACTTAGAACAGACCATTTTTTGAACCATGCACCAGGCAGGCGAACCATCCAAACCAAAGATGGGGAACAGTGTCTTATTGTGAGAGAAGTTCGTTCTTTGATTCACCAGGTTTCCATCAAAACAGCCACTACTTGGACATGCCACGCGCTCCAGACCAAAGCGATACCAGTCCACAAGCAGGAGCTTTTGACCGACAATGGAGTGATAATGCGGATTGATTGGTCCGTTTGAATGGTAAACGTCCGGCACAATGGTTGTAATCCCTTCAAAGTGTAGATTGAATAGGTCACTTTTGTGGATTATCTTCTTTGACATCTCTTCAGCAAACGCGACCATTGCCAGTGGAGCGCCTTTTCTCTTGTGCTTGTTGATGAAGGATTGATCCTCCACCATTTAACTCACAGCTTTGCAGAAACTCTCAGAACTAAGACTTAGTGGAGCAATGCTGTTGGATTGACGCAAGGATGGTGGAGATTTCTTCTTGGATGGTCTTTCTTTGAAAAATTGGTGTATGGATTCCTTGGTGACATTGTTTGAAGTGGCCTTCTCATGTTGTTTCAAAGGCTCACTGAAATGCTGTTGCAATCTTTTCTCTTCGGCCATTATTGTGAGATTCTGCTCTGAGATCTGGACCAATCCTTTGGTTTTTGAGTTCCTTGGGCAAAGGTGGTGGTGCGCTTTCTTGTACACTGACACTGGTAACCCTTGTCTCCTTAAACTCTGATTCTTGCACTGCTTACAGTCTTTCTCAGGGTCAAATGCCACCTTGTTGTCGAGAGTCAACTGATCGCCTTTCTTCCTCTTCTTGGGGCTGCTACTTGCAAGCTGACGAGTCCTCTTCTCGAGAGAGTTGCGCTGCTGACTTTGTCTCCCCATTCCTTCATTATGAGCAGGCTTCTGCTTGGGTTTCCTTGCATAAGGATTCACTATTGGGGCCCTGGTGGTCATCTTTGCTGGTCCTGACTTTGGATAATGAAAAAACCAAGTAGTAGTGACCGTCAATCTCGCCATGGTCTCGCCATGGTCGCAAGGGAATTTCGATCATCTGTTTCGGCATTGCCGAAATCGGAGAATAGGTCGCAGGTTGGCTCGGAAATGTAAGTGTCACTTCGCGTCTTGTTTGAATTTTCTTCTTTAAGTGTTGCTGACATATACACTTCAATATGGTACTCATCTACCAATCATATCCCTGCCTTCTACCCCGTTTTGGCCTCTTGCGCCTTGGGGGGAGTCCTCCATTGAGCCTCCATACCTTGCCAGGGAGCAGAATCTGTTTACAGCTCAAACGGCTTTATGATGTTTTCTCAAAAGATCTTCGGGCATTTTGGACTCCGAAGCCAGGAGTTAGTTGGAATGAATCATTCGATGAGCGACTGAAGTCCTGGTGAAGAAGGGCTTCCTGTGAAGGTGCATACCGGTGCGTATCATGTGGACGAAAAGATAATCCAATACTCAAGCCAAACACCTTCATCAAAGAGAGCACGGGTGCCAACAGTCACAGGTGGGGTGGGTCTTGCTGTGATGCAGGTGTCCTTTCGTGCTTTCGCAAATGTCCGAATTTCCACGTCTGGACTTATTCCCTCATTTTCCGCTCATCAACTCAGTTCCGCAAAAGTCAGCAAGAGTTTCGTTCGTCATATTATTTCAAAACCAATGCCTTCTTACTTTCGCACCAGAATGCTTTCTCTTTTAGGCATCGCCACGCACACAGCAGCGGCTGCATCCAACATTCGCTATGACCTGCAAGAACAGGGTGAAACTGGCCACGGGACGAGATTCCAACGGTTTGTCGCCATCAACGCAGAAAGTGGGCAATCCTTGACCATGCTAGATTGGACCAAGGCTCTCCAAGATGGCGATGTGGCGTCCCTAAACGCAGTGTTGGCCAATGCGCCATTCAGGGCCGTGTATTTCGAATTGCCACCCGTGACGCATCAGTCCGTGGCAGAACAACCCTTTGAATTTGTCCTTTTGGAAGCCGCCAGCTTGACGAAGCGAAAGCCTCGGTTCCGGTCCTTTCAGGACCCATGCGAAAGAGCACAAATCTCGGATCCGTATGGCTGCGTCTTTCCTAACTTGTCGGGAGATGCCGTGTTGATCGTCCCCAAGCCACAAGAGAATGGGTCCGGCAAGCACTACACGCACCTTGCCAACTTTGTCCGTCAAGCCCCGCCGGCACAAGTAGACGCCCTATGGAAGCTTGTTGCGACGGCTTATCAAAGCCAATGGGAACAGAGTGCCAATACAGTGTGGCTTTCGACTGCTGGAAATGGAGTCCCATGGCTCCATTTTCGGTTGGATAGAGCCCCCAAATACTACCGCTACAATCCCTACAAGACGCCGATGGTGTGTCACGTGAATGATCACAAGCATGACGGCCAGCAGGAGGACCTGTAGATCCGCAGCAACACCAATTCATGTCTGCCGTGGGTCCATTTGTCGGACAGGCAGGCGCAGTATAAGAATTCCGATTGTGGATCACCATACACGGCGGGTTGCAACGTACTGTTGGCAGCACAAATGTTTACATGTGGATTTGGGACGTAATAAGTGTGTTCCATTGCAGATTGGGCACATACATTTCGGGTTTTCTCTCGGTTCAGCTCGGATTTGATTTTTCTCGTCTGCGTACCGCTTATGCTAGCAATAGACATTGGAGCACATACTAGGAGTGCTTGTAAAAAACCTAATTCAATCTTGCCACAAAATGGATTGATACTACTGGCTAGCTAGGACTAATTTACGACGGTGTGGGATGATGGCTGACGAGGAGGATCGCCTCTCCTCGATTTGATTCTAAAAATTGTTGTTGTTTCTCCACAAAATGTTCGTGAGAGATGTTGCGGTGATGTCACTCGCACTCTTTTGACTGAATTTTGTTTGTTGACTACTGCGCCCTGTAGACATACTCCTGTCCCACGGGAACATCCAAATTGGGTTGATTCAATTGACGCTGTTCTCGTTGTGCGGCAATGGCACCGACGGCGGCAATTTCCCAACGATCGAGTACGGGATCGTTTGGACGACGCAATGCATCTCCTCCTGCTCGATTACGACGGTAATGTTCTTGAATGAAACGACGACGTGCTTCCACGGCTTCTTCTCCCTCGACAGGCCGTATGGCTTCCTGACCATTGTCGCTGTCAAAATGAAGATTCACCAGAGCATCGGCAATAATTTCCAAATTCTCTTCTTCTTCTGCTTCCCGTTCTTCCAAGAAACGATTCCACAGACTCACGTTGGCCCAAGAATTGGCCGCTGTGGATGTCTATTGGAAATATCATATATAACATAGTAGAAACAAAAGAAATGAGGGTGACGCATGCCATGTCATGTCCGAACATGAAGTGACACCTCAAGTACACTCACTCTGACGGCACGAGGCCCCATGCATTGCAACAAATAGATCAGACGACTCGTCATGATGATGGAACCAACTCAACTGCAGCAAAAACAACAGGACAGCAGAAGCACAATAGAAGTAAAGAGGTCCACCACAACCAGCTGACAAGAAATGCTTCAACAACGACGAACGCTTTGACACGCTTCGACCGCGGGGCGCAAGATTTTGGCGGCATTTTTGAGAAAGTGTGCTTCTGGAAGTAAAGCGTAAAGCGTCGCAGACTTCAAGACGATGGTTTCATTTTGCTGAACTGGATTTAGCAAATGCAGCATTTTCAGCTTCTGATTCAAATTTCAGAATATTCAGAAATGTTAACATTTTTCATTTGTATGAATCGAATAGAATGATTCAATCATATTCAGCAAGATTCAGGAAAATTTAGAAATTACAATAAATATCAGGGGTTGAATTCATTATTTTCCAAAATGATTAGAACTAGATTCAGAAATGGCAACAAAATTCATCTCCAGAGCAGCATTCTTCATCATTTGTCAGCAACCATCAACAAATGTTTAGTAAAATGGGTATGCAAGACTGAAAAATGCTGAAATGTCTGCCACCGATACATGTAACAACGGTGACTTCCTCATCCATTGTTGCGGAAATTAAAATTGTCTTCCCATTTTCTCCACCATGAAGGACACCAATACAACAATCACCACCAACGGTGAGCAGCCAACAGTCTGGAAGCCCCAGCTGCGAGACAAGTCAGTGGTGGACAAGCTGTTTTCCAGCAAGGAGGAACGCCATTTCATCATTCCACACATTCACAAAATCCTTGGAGTCTCCTGTCTTGTGTCGTTCGCCTATCGATATGCTCATTTGGGAGCAACCGATGGAAACTTTGGACCCAACTTTGGAACTCTCTGCTTCATTTTACTTCATTTTTCCCTCCATGCTAGTAGCTTCATCTTTGATATTCCCAAGAAACGAATCCGAGAAGGATATCGGATTTGGCCAGAATTTAGGTGAGTACGTACTTCTATTTTCTATAGTGGGGAAGCTGAACAAGTGCTTATTGTATTGCACAAGTTTTTGGCATGCTAATTCCTGAATGTATATACAAACAGATGGCATGCCATGGGCTTTACTTCCAGATCACTGGCATTTATGCTACTCATGTGGCAAGAACAAATGAATGGCATTTCTCATCGCTTTCCTCACAAATCCGAGGGATGCTACCAAGAAATGGATCTTGTCATTGTACTAGCTACCTGTGCCTTTGCCGATTTCGGATCCACCATCGAACACCATTCCAACACTATTCGAGGTGTCACATTTACCGATCCATTTGAGCAATGGTATGCGTCTGAAGTGCAAATCTATTTGACAGCTTATTGCATTGTCGGGTACCGACGGTACACGCTACATTTGTTGGCAATCAGTATCATCCAGTGCAATGCCTTCATGATGACCATGCGTCGCAAAAATGTAGCTTCACAAACTGTATTGACCGCCATCTACAGTCTGATGCTCGTGGGTGCCTTGGTGGGACTCACATACGATGACCGATTCAGCCATCGAACCGGTGTTGGGGCTACATTTGGAGGAGTGGCGTCCATTTTGCGCCTGGGCTGTGGGGTCAACAAGTATCTCCTATGGACGGTACTGTGGTGTGTCTGGTATTACATCCGCACGAATCAGCTGTTGCCCTATTTCAACACTTGGTTTTGGCTCAACGGTATGATCATTACATTGCTTATAAGCACCATTTTGGGATTCATCAAGCGATCCAGAGCTCCCAAGGAGAGCCGGAGTTCTGTGGTTGCCTTTGTGGCATTTGCAGTTCATGCTGGCCTTTTGGGTTATCTGTATTGGATGAACTTTGTTCGCCCCAGATAAAGAAGAAAGAAGAAGCCTATCATGATGATGTTCAGGTCTTGTGAGCCAATCTGCAATACCCTATTAATCAGCGGGAATAGTGAATGATCCGGTGAACAATAGTGATGTTTCAGAGGTTTGCATCTGCGTGGCTAGAGAAAATGGATTCGATGCGAGACTGGGAAAATTGGCCTCCCAATAGTCAACTCCGCAATGTACAGATATCTTTCATTGTCATTGGATTGCTGGTGTTGTCTCTCGCATCTACTAGCCCGCATCTTGTAAATATTATAGTGGCATGGATCTTGGACCAGATCCAAGTGGCTGTCGTCTGGCGTCTAGCTAGCTGGCCGCTAGCTAGCTTGATGGATCTTTGCAGGCTTTTACAACATCCATATACGTAGCTTGTTGCGGTACCGTATCTGAGCCCCCCTTCTCCTCTGCCTTCCCTCTGGTCCCCTATCTCATCAAGTTCCATCATGTTCCGCTCCAATGATCATCATCTTCTCTGTGTCATTGAGATCGAGTTGCTGATGAGAGGTGCTCGAAGAAGGCTAGCAAAACCGCAAGTAGAAAGCCAGCAAAGCATTAAAACGGATTGCTTGTACCAATGCCATGGGGATTAACGGTGCTCGATGCAATAAATCTTGAGGTCGATTGAAGGATGACTGCAAAAATCGGAACATGACACTGTCTCATGGAGGTGGAGCCCTTAATTCTCAGAGTATGGATGTTTCTGTACAATGAATGCATTTCTGATTCCCATCACGATTACGGTTCTATAAGAGTCGTTTATCTTTGGGTTCACGTTCCTAAGTCAACAGATTAACAATTAAGTCCTTCAGAACAGAATGAATGGTGAGATCCTTGGAAAGGGAAATCGGAAGTGTAGCAGTCGCGGCAACATAAAGCCGGGTTAAGCTCAACTTCCCGGAAGTGCTTGTGCCCCTTTCCCCATGTATGTTTCTTCCTTCTTGAATGCTTTTCTCGTCGTGCTCCCACTCCATATTTCGAAAGAGCAAGATTCGAAGAGGCCCAGTCAAGAGACAGTCATTGAAGGAACCATCAAAGCGCCTGTCTTGAGCGATCCTCAATCATTATTTACTCAGCATACTGTACCTTATCCAGGTATAAGGTACACCTACCATAGCTAGTTGACTGTTGTTGTTGCTTCAGTGATAACGGTAGTATAGTATAGTATACCCATGCCATGGCCAATGATACCACAATTGGCAGGATAATGACGATGGAAGCGGCTGCTGTGCACCCCAAGAAAAAGGCTGCTGATGCTGGAGAACAACAGTCTGCTTCTGTAACGAAGAGCAAGCCCCGCAAAAAGGTTGGTCGAAGCAAGAGCATGGGTAGCGGAGTGAGGAGAATCCTGGGCGAGAAATGGTCGCAACGACTGCAGTCCCATCTCAAGAACAAACAAGAAAGGGGACCTTCCCAACACCAACCGCAGCAATCCTCCTCCAAGTTAATTGTATCCAGCAGTAGTTGGGCGGAAGAAGTAGGAGAAGGCAGCAATCCCAATCTATTTTTAGAGGAAGAAATGGGTGAACCTCTCCAAGATAATGCTACCAAGGGACAACAGCAACAGCAGCAACAACAACTGCAGTCATCTACGGGAAGACTGGATCAGAGTATCACGGGGGATCTCTTATCAGCTGCTTGGCTCTTATCCCCCAAGAAAAGCTCCAAAAAAGATCCTTCTGCGATCAATAACAGCAACAACAATTCTACCTCCAATATGATTCACAATAGTTACAGCAATCTACAAGACGAGGAGGAGGAAGAAAACGACAACAACACTACTGCTACAACTACTACCAACAACAACAACAACAACAACAACAAGTCCATTCTACCCTTTTCCGGCGTGGGCAGCAGTTCGACCCTCTTTACGGGCGTCAATGACTTTCTCAACATGTCCAGTGGACCCTTGACCATGTCGTTTGCAAATGCTAGCTCTGCCGCCACGGCCAACAAGGAGGAGTTTGACGTTGTACGACGACGACCACCGCAACGACAATCCAGCAGTAGTAACAATAATCAAAAGGGACCATCGCGCTTATCCGCGATTTGGGGCAATCACACCAAAAACGGACGACCGGTATTGGCGCCCAAATTGGCCAAACAGTTGACCGACTTTCGGTTACGACGACAACAAGGAAAACCGTACCAAGTTGACGAAGCAGATGAGGACGGTGATGAAATCAGGGATGGCACGGAACACTTCTCCGTCACGACGGAAAAGCTATCCGCCCATACCATCACGAGTCGTATGTTGGATGGTGATGATACATCGATCTGTTCGGAGGACGAAGACGACGACGATCCCGCCAAGTCACCCCGTCCATCTACTACTCCACCGGTCATTGTCCGACATCTCCGTTCTTCGTCCACGGGCGATTTTCGGCACGTGGAAAACCTTCTTTCCAATCAAAAACAACGATACGAAATGATGAATGAAATTGAAATGCGACGAGAGAAATTCAAGGACAAGCTGCAGGGCACCAACAACAACAAAAAGAAAAACAAGGAAAGTATTGCTCCGGAAACGATTGGTGCCCTCATGATGGGTCAGCATCAGAATCGAAATCATCGTAATCATGATTCATCCATGGCGCTGGATTTTGCACAAGACTTGCACGAGAGTCTCCTCATGTCGTCCAGTGCCGGGAATCTCATGATGGGAAGTGCCAGCAAGCTCCTCATGGGGAGTTCCAGTCTCATGGGGAGCGCCAATATTACTCAAATGGCAATGGATCTACACGAAATGGATGAACGACTCTCTGTATTGAACAATAAGGTGGTCACGAATACAGGACGACGACCTAGACGGGCTCAATCCACTTCGGCGGCAGTGTCGCGCTCATCCAGTTTGCCAGAAGCCCTGGATTCACTGGGGGCATTGCCTTCCACCAAGACCAATAAAAAGATCAAAAAGAGTTCGAGCAGTGGGCAGCAACCGCAACCACAAGAACAACAAAGCAGCAGCAATCTAGCCGTGGTGTTGGATGATGATCTCTTTGATGATGACGATTCCGTCTTTTTTGGAAACAAGGCCGGAGGAAAGAAACAGGCTTCAACCAAAAAACGAACTACAACGGGGTCAGCCAGTCTAGCCTCACTTTCAGACGCTACAAAGTCGACAGCAACGAGCAAATCGAGCGCACCAATATTACTACCCAAACCCACGGCCCTACCAAAACTGGGCCGGTCCAGAACGACATCATCTGTGGACAACTACCGCAACAAGAAAATGTCAGCGTCCATGACAGCGTTCCCTGCCGCTACTAACGTTAGTGCTGTTGCGCAGACAGAGGGGAGCAGCAATAGCGCTCGGTCGCAGCGAACGACATCCGTTCGAAGTGAATGGAGTGGTGGCGGTGGTGGTGGATCGGCAAGAAGTGAACGCACAAGTCTGTCCGTAGGCAGCAAGAGCAACGGTGTTTTAACGACTCCGGCAACGACAACCAGCGAAGTTTCAACGGGAAACTCCAGTCATAATGGTTCATTGCGCAGTCAGAGAACCGCCGACGACAGCATCAACCATGTCAATCTGACACCAAAACGTGCTGCGTTGAGTCGCAGGGCAACCGTGGGAGTCACTGGTTTTGAAAAGAGCTTCCAAATCGTCAATGGAGTATTGGATTTTGGCCAAGATGGCAGTGGCAAAACCGAGGAGGACGAGCAAACAGCCCATAGCACGGGCAAATCCCGCAGCAAAAAGAAGGGAAAGAAAGCTGCTAATGATGCAACTGCCTTGTTTCATCAATCGTTTGCTCTGGAATCGTTAATCTCGCCCGCCCGGGGGAAACGAGCCAGTGTCAGCAACATGTACAATGTCGCGGCAGAGTTCCCAGCAAACTTGATGTTGGAAAACAGCTTCTCGTTGCTTAGCACGGTCGAAGAAGTGTCTCGAGACGAAAAGCGACCAGACGAACAACGGCACAGACCGAAACGCCGAAATAGTTTGCCGACTGGTTCCTCGCACGGCCCTGGTGTTGACTTGATGATGTCTCCCATAGCTGCAAGTTGTAAGCAGAGGGTTGGCAAAGGAGAGACAACGCAAAAACCTCGACGGGGACGCCGAAGTGGTTTAGCGGCAGAAATGAAAAAATCTATCGTTCAGGTCGATCTTCAAGGAAAGGCTGAGGACAGCGGAATTCACAAGTCAAGATCAGGCGCGTCGTTGGCAACGATGTCCACAACGGAGTCCAAACTAGACGACGAGGACGATCGCACCTTGGCTACCGCAACCAAAATGTTAGCCCCGTCAAAGGCCGATGCTCTGACTAGTACAAGACGCAGAGCCAGTGTGAAGGTTGAACAAGTCATCAAGTCGGAACCGAAAGAAACGACAGTTGATAAGATCAGGATGAGACGTCGTGCTAGCACTCGAGTTACCAGTTCCACCAACGAAAAAGGATTGCTAAAGCAGCGCCCTGGAATTGTATCCAGATCTCAGTCCACTCCAGTTGACGCGACAAAACCATCTTCGAATGAAACAGTGGAAAGCGTGGTACCTGATGCCGTACAACGTCGAAAGGATCGCAGGTCCAGGCGAAACCCAAGTCAAAGCAAATATAAACATGAGGATGCCTCTTGGAGGCGGACAACTCCTCAAGAAGGTGCAGCGCCAAGTACAGCTCCCAGCGGCGACGCAAGAAAGAGGAGAAGCCTCACGCCTAATGGAACTCGTAGACGGAGACGTACTACACTCGCTGAGGCGTCCCAACCCAAGACTCCTACTGCGAGAAAAGAAAGAATTGTGCGTCGGAGTTCCATTTCGGGTGGCCCTCGTTCTCCTGTTTTCAACGATCCCACCGTGCCTCGCGTTCGTGGTGCCAGGGGAGGTCCTGGTATGGATGAATCTGCTGCCAGTCAGACAGGTCGGTCAACGCGCCGTAGTGCGCAACCAAGACGGCAGACTAGCATGGACGAGTCGGCAACCACCAGGAGCGAGAAGAGCGAAGCGGGCGACGACTACGATGACGATGATTCAATTGAACCCACGCCAAAACCTCAGGATCCGCCGTGTTTACCTTTGCTCTCTACGAGGTCACGGTCCAAGTCTCCTGAAGTTGGCGTTGCGTCTTCTAGGAGAAGCATGAAACCTCGACGCCACAGATCCCGTGAGACCAGTCCCAAAATGAAGGAGGAATCAAGGTCGAGACGACATCGATCTGACGGTCATGGCTCCAGAATGGATGAAAGCGATATTGTTTCTCCAACAGCAAGAAGAAAGACTCGCACGAGGAGGCATACGGCTCATGAAGCGCTCAAAGGAGGCGAACAAAAAGCGACAGTACTCTCCCAGGATGCGTCCGAAGACATGCAAGGGTCACCTGAGCACAACTACTCAACCTCGATGGGAAAAGACATCACCAGGCCTGGGCGAACTATGGATAAGAAGCTCATGGCTGAGCTGTGCAAGTCTCCGAATAGAGCAAACCGATTTCGACGGCGAAAAACACACGACGAGGAATCTGGAGGCGCCAAGGATGAAATGCAGAAGTCGCCGAAAACTCCAGGAGGTCGAAGATCTCGTAGATCCAAGGGCGACGATGGAGCCGACGCGAAAGCTGTTGGAAAGTCCCCATATCGCCGCCGTCGAACGGAGGTTGTTGATACCGCAACCCCCCTTAGTAGCAGATTGCGGCGTGTCAAAACTGTGGACAGTACACTTCCCACCCTTGATCTTGATGCGTCGGAAGGAGAGGCGGCCGAAGAAGAAGAAGGTGACAAGCAGCAAGCAATCACCAGCAATCCTTTGCTGGATGGTCTAAGTTTCTAGATTTTGGCTGGCCAGTGCCTCCCCCGTTGCTCTCAGAGGCGGACAAAAGACCTGTTAGCTCAATAATAGACTATAGTATATTAGTTCTGACACCTCTCAATACAAAATTATGAGTACCAAAGGGGGATAAACATCACGGGGGGAGATTACACATTCAATATGGTATCTTGGAGCCGTTGCAGAGGGGGCGTCTGCCCGTGTCCACAGCTGATCCTTCGAGCGCCCAGGTGGCGACACTGACCAGAATGATTGTCAATCAATCGAAGGGGGAAGAGTCAATCAATCGAAGGGGGAAGACCAAATGTTTGTCAAGCCCTCCTTGGCCTTGCAACCTCTTTCTTGATGTCTGCAAGGGAAAACTGGAAAACATCCTACATGTACCTGGTACCTGGACCGTCCGACAGTTTTCCCTCAGGTTTTAAAAAAACATAAAATATCGCAGTGGAAACATTCCCTTAAACATTCCCTTAAAACATTCCCTTAAATCCCCAACATTCCCTTAAATCAACATTTCCTTAACAACATTCCCTTAAGGCTTCGAAACATTCCTCTAAGCCTTCATGTAAACCCCACAGAACATTCCCTTAAAAAAAGTGAACATTCCTTTAAATAAACATTCCCTTAAAACATTCCCTTAAATCCGCAACATTCCCTTAACATTCCCTTAAAGCTTCAACATTCCCTTAACATTCCCTTAAAAAGCAGTTTTTAAACCTGAGCAAAAACCGTCGGACGGTCCTGGAACCCGTCTCGAAGAAATTGGTGCAGTCTGTGTAGCTTCTAGTAGTGAGTCTACGTGAAGTTGAAGTTTGGAGACATGTTTGGAGTAAAAAAAGGCAATGTGGAGAGTGACCTGTTAACGGTCACATTTTCTTTTTCTAACCGCCACATGTTTTTGCTTAAGCGCTCTTCTCAACTGGTTCCGATGCGGAGCGCAAAACAATATCAACTTGGTGTCAAGTTGGTCAACGCACCTGGCCACGAGAGTAAAACCAGTTAGTTTCACTAGGGGATGAGCAAACTTGCCCATAGCCCTGCATTGTATTTGATAGCGTTTTTTGTAAAAGTGTCCGTGAAAAGGCGAACATTTGTTTTGGGCTGCAATTTTTCTATTGGATTAGATGGGATTGGATTGAATTGAATTGGATTGCATTGAATTCCAGCTTACTATACAAATAACAGTATTAGTTGGAATCCAATTCAATCCAATTCAATCTAATCCAATGCAATCTAATCCAATTGAATCTTGCTTCCCACTAAAACGTTCATTTGGTCTTTTTTCTGACATTCTGATTAACTCCTGTTGAGTACACTACAGCACTATAGCAAGATTTGCCCACCCCCCTGCTGCAACAAGAGCACAATTGCCCTCAACTACCAGCTAGCAAGCTGAGGGCCTTTTGAACTTTATCTTTGCCCTCAACTACCAGCTAGCAAGCTGAGGGCCTTTTGAACTTTATCTTGTGTGTGTGTAGGTGTGTGTACGTTGAGTGCTGTGTGAGATGTATGTAGGTGTGTGTACGTTGAGTGTTGTGTGAGATGTGTGATGTTGTGTGAGATGTGTGTAGACACTACTAAGAGTTAATCTACGACGAATCTACCATTGGATGTTTATCCATGGGGTATACCGTTGCTTGCTGATTTCCAAATTCTGAGCTTAAGAATTTCGCTGTTTGCTTCATCAGTGGAGCAAGCTGGGGATGGCAAAAGATACAAGCCGGGTAGGCTGTGAGAAAAGCAAGGGTACCCTGTTTGTGGTGATTTCGAAAATAGACACATAGGAGCTGGTACGGTATAGACCGAGACCAAGCTAAACTAAACCGTAAATCCAATACCTCGATGGGCTGGATGTGGTGCACTACGCTAAAAGCGAGTGTAAAGATCTTTCGAGTATTTTGAGTTTGAGAGAATGAAAGTTATGAGAGAGATTAGAAAGCTATGAAAACTAATGAACGAGAGAGATCATCATCAAGGGATCGTAGATCTGGCTTCCCGCGGGAGACTATAAAGTGTGATAGAGTAGGTTGTGGTAGTAATCCTACGTCTCTCACGATCCTAAAACGGAACGCGGAAGGTTTGTCTAGCCTGGATCTAGTAGTGTGGAAGTACTCCACGCTGCTAAATATCTAGAGCGATGTTTCATCATCAACCTAGTATGACTACGCGGTCATTGAGAACCCTGTCTCAAATGACTATTCACGAGAGACTCAGTCACGAGTCAACTCAAACCCTATCTAGGATCGAGTCGTGAATAAGGCTAAGAGCCGTGTATATGCATTCGCCCCCTGACAAGGGTCACAGAAGGCGCGACAGCAGTCGGACAAGGAGAACAATATGATTTAAGTGCGGGGCACTCTCATGAGATTTGGATGTAGACATGTGCTCGCACGATGGCAATCCTACAAGGGGAAGGCCTGTATGGGTGTAATACCTTATGTTCAAGTCTGGTAGACTGTGCCGCCGTTGGGGTAGCATGTTGGAGCCGAACAGTGCCATTGTCATTGAACTCGGTCTATAGTGTAAGGACCTTTGTACTTTGGCTGACCGTACTTGCGTGCTGATACTGTTGAATCATCACAGTATCGGTGACATTGTATGATGAGGGACACGCGTTGCGTTTTCCCTATCGTTGTTGTTTGGATTAGTCGTTGGCGACGTCCTTAATGTACTTCCAGTTGGCTTCGAACAGGACGGGATCGGTTCCTCATTCTGAAATCGTACCAATGTCAACGATACCGTAAGCGATTGAACTGACTGGAGCTGTTGATTCAACGGGCGTATGCTACGCATCAAAGCACCGCAAGTACGGTCAGCCAAGTACAAAGGTGTCATGACAATTCGTGGTCCACTATTCTATGATGCCACGAAGATACACGATGCCGATAATGGACGGACTCCATCTCGCCGATGATTACATTCGCGAGGTCGTCTTTGGCACTTGAGGGTCATGCTTGAAACGCACCAACGGCCACGATCAAGGTTTACACTCAGTGGTTG
>CAICTM010000881.1:0-44149 GCA_903772945.1 Seminavis robusta
TGTGATTGTCATCTTCCGTGGCAGTTGTGGACAAATAACGACGAGCGGCCTTCCTTGATGCCCTTCCGTGTACAGAGAAAGCATCGCATGATGGCAACGGCGAACCGAGCAAACTCAGACACGCGGAAAGAAACACGAAGTTCATCTCTGAAGAATGAGACAGAAGGCTGCTCACTCTTAGATTCTTCGCCGCTGTGCCAGCTAGCAGTGGTGTTGTGGTGTTGTCCTTCCACTCCCAGCTGCCAGCTGCGAGTGGCTGTCGCTCGACCAAATAACCACAATAATATTGCGGAAAACCCTCATTCGTGGATCTTGGGGTGTCAATTCCCGTACCGGTACCGGTACCGAGAGCTTCTTCTTGTTGGACTCAATCATCGAATTGCTTTCTACAATGGTATAATAGCCAAACCAAGTTTCTGATTGATTTCCCTGGGCTACAGAATGGACCATTGGCCAGGCGATTGCATAAACCAAGGAATGGATCTGTTCAATAAGATGGTTCAAGAGCTACCGGTAGTACGAGGCTTGAAGCAATCCGTGGGCACCCAGCCATCTACCTTTTGTTGCACCATGATATGGCTCTGTGGCGCAACGAATGCGGGAGCGAACTGTTGGATGGCAACAATCAACTGTCTGGCAGATAGTGGAATCCTGAATCTGTACTGTTCCAGTACTACTGATTCACTCTTTGCCGCCGAGAGCCCTGCATGGTCACGAAGGCTTGGCTGATGATGCAGCAGGCCATGGTGTTGTTCTGGTTGCAGTTTTTGTACCTGGATAGTAGCTACCGTATGCGCAGTCACAATAGCGCAGACGATGTCAATGATCTTCTTTCGTTTGCGCACACTGAATTTACTACCTGGGCTCCATGATCAAGTATCAACTACGCCGGGCCCCGCGGCAGCCCCCTCCACAGGAAGAAGTGAAAGCTATGATCCAGTTGGCTTTCCGGAACAAACCAAGCCCCGGTGGATGTGCGGTACCAATCAGTGTTCTTGTGTCCGTTTGGAGACATTCACGTCTGTATTGGAATTGAGGCCCCAACACTTGTGGTATGCCGCCCAACACAAGCACCTTGTTCGAGCCGATGCTATTCAGGTTGGCGAGGTTCTACAGAAGGTGCATGGCATTAACGCCACCGTCAATATAATGTGGCCTGTACGCACCGCTCACCCCCAGTGGGACGATTGTCGTCGATGGGGTTCAAACTGCCAAGAACCGTTCATTGCTCTCCATGATGAACACGCTCCGGCATTTGTCAGGCCACAGAACGGGTTGACGTTGGTAGCTCATCAGGCCTTGTCACATTTGTTGCTTTCTGAGTCCCTTCCGCTCGCTGTGCATGAAAACCGTCGACCGGTAGCGGTCACCTTATTGTAAATGAGCGCTACAACGAGGAGGGAATGGCACATTCTGTAGCCAGGGGGATCCTCTTGGGTGACAGCTTGGATTCTTACCGGCTGCGCTGTGCCGCGCTGCTGTTCGTGGGCGGATGCTGCCGTCGTGTGGATTGCGGGGTTTTCGGTCCCTATGATGGCGTTGTCTTGGTTGGCTGGTCCCGATGACAGTACTGGTAGAGGGAAGCAAGCACCCATAGTTGTGCAAAAGCGTATTTTATTATCTAGTTAATGGAGTGTGCATGTTGTTCAGTTATGCAGCCATGTATTCTTTCATTATTTTCGTTCCATGCATCCGTTGCATGGCACTTTTTACATGGCAACAACCGCACGTTGTTGGCGCGCCATCCTGTGGCGTTGCATTGTGATGGACCTGTTCCAGTGGTACTCCATGGAGTTTTCCCATGGTTCCAAAACACACTTGTACAAGTCCAGTGCTGCCATGGCATCTTCCTTGGGGCAGTGTGCACGGCCCTGTACCTGGATATCGCGGTTCAACATTTCCTTGCAGAGATCTTTCAAAGCACGGGGCCACAAGCCCCCGTCCTGATAGCGGATCTTCATGTAGGGTTCATACTTGGCCGTGTCACGAATCATGTACCATGGATGGGTGATTCCCAAGACACTCAAGTCCGACTTGAGTCCATGGCCGACAAGGATCTTGCCGTGCAAGAGTGCCAGGACTTGTTTTTGGCAAGTTGCAAAGTCAACCTTGGCGGCATCCAGCATTTCCTTGGTAATGCCCGAGACAAAGGTCCTGTAGTCTGTGACCTCCCATTGGGGTTTGACGAGTTCGTCCATAAGGGTGTTGCCATACCAGTCAATCATGGTAACACGAGCCAAGACAGAGTGGGCTCCATATTCTCCGACGCCCACCATTTCACAGTCGAGGGCAACGTAGAGATCCTTTTGCTGCTTGGTCAAATCACGTTTCTTTCCTCCCCTCTTGTTGGGAGATGCGGATTGCTGTTGCTGAGGCATGGCCCCGTAGTACTGTTGTTGTTGGTACGGAGCTTGGACTGCTGGCATCATCATGGCGTGGTTGTTGTACATCATGTTGTTGCTGTTGTAGTACCCTTGGTATTGTTGTTGCTGCTGCTCCTTGCGTGGGTTGTTTCGCTTCTTGCGAGCCACAGTGCGCTCGGGAGATCCGGCGGATTCACAGGACGAAGTCTCTCCGTCGGTGGTGGCGGTAGCGGTGGAGCTGTCATCCTTGGCTGGCTTGGCTCCTTCCTCGCGACGAGCGGCAGACTCTGCCATCAAGGCGGCAATCTTCTTTTGTTGCTGGCGCTTGCGTCGGTATCCTCCACGGCGGCTGCGACGAGTCTTTCGACGAGGTTCTGTGGATGTGGCGTCATCGTCGTTGTCATCTTCTTGTTCAGGCACAACATCCACAAGTTGCTCTTGCTGGGGTTCGGTTGGCTGTAGCATGGCAGGTAAGAAAAAGGAAAGAGTCAGAGATCAATCGGTAAAGGCAATGGAGCAGTCATGTCGCTGCGGCCCGCAGTGGGGATGTTGGGCTGAATCATCATCCCCAAGGGGTTTTCCCGCGGTGCCGAACTTTTTCAACCAACTATGCATTGACGTACCTGGTCTACTGTCATTATTGTTTTGTTGGTGCTCCACAAAGTTGTTGGAAATATTTGGCTAAAGCTTTCTGTCTGCTATCAGTGTTGATGAAGGCGAAAGAAAGAAAGGATCAGTTGGATCAGCAAAATAATCAGGATGTGAAACTTTTGTGGTGGGCGCGTTGAAATGAATTTGCTTGGTGCAAAATTTGTGAGAGAAATGGCTGTGGGGTATCCAATCTGCGGCACAAGAAGGCACGAGGGAGCTTCCGTCCGTCCCAAAGAAGGCAGGGGTGGAAGTGCCTTGGACCAACTCGGTTTTGGCTCATTAATGACCTTTGGTACTGTAATTTCACACTGTTTTGACAAAATGCGTCATTAATGACCAATAATGACCATGTGGTTCACGCGATTTGTCCCAAGCTTCCCAGAGAGAAAAAAGTAAGCAGCGCAACAGCTGTCAACGGGTAGCACGAGTGCCGTGGTTCGGCCCATGAAGCTTCCTCGCTATTTTCACAAGAGAAGAGTGGCCTGGCATCCAAGCGGCATACCAGTGACATCTTGTGTCTGTCAGCACGAAAGAACCAGGCAGGCAGCAATCGGTTGGGCCAAGCACTGCCACTGCTAAACGGGGATTACTCCCAAGGTACATGCTACGAATAGAGCGTATGGGCTGGTAGAAAATTCTACACGACACAACGGTAAAGTAGGCCCAAGCGAACAAGCACGATCAAAAGGCCGTCTAGGGCGCAAGCATGCTGGCCCAGTGAGAAGGGTTAGTCATTGCAACCCTGCCCTCCCCTCCGAAACTGACAACCAGTGTTCTCGCTGGCCAAGTTGTAAGTTGGCGGAGTCTTGGCAGCAAGTACGACAGAAAAAGCTCAGCAATCTATGAGAGAGATCATGCGGTACTACCGTACTGTAGTGTAGCTCTAGCTACCGGTAACTGGTACCGGTAGCACAGCGAAAGCATCTCACCATCCAGACATGTTGTGCTTTCTTTAAATCCCGCCCCGAGTATTGGAAGTGGGACTTCAGTGGTACGGGATCTCCACTGGCTACCAGTATGATAGCTGGCTGGGCAGCAGAGTACATGCTGATGTGGGAACGATGAGCGATTTTGGCCCATGACGGATCCTGTTTGCTCCCACTGGACTCGCCTTGTGGTGGGAGTGAGTCGTACATTCTGTGCTGCATGGACAATACAATGGTACCACGGTTCTTTGAAGGCAGTACCACCCACTTTAGCGATCGTAACCGTGGCTCCGGATGATGAGCGAATAGAGCCATCATCACCAGAACTGCAGTTTCTGCTCAGACACGGGTAATCCTTGCTTTTTTGGCCAGAGCAAATTCGGAACAGCACCTCAACGGCTCATCAGCACCTCGGCTCCATTCGTACCGGTACAACCAATGTTAGCTATGCACACGGAGCTGGGATACCTGCCAAATCATCCCCCGTAGTACGGTAGCTTCAGCTGTCGCCCAGCCTGTCAGGCAGAGCAATGATCTGGGCTGCCAAGTCATCCTGTATCCAAGGCAAGGAGCTTGAAAGATATGCGGATGACTACACCAATCTTTCACATGCACCCCTCCAAAAGGCTCTTTGTGTCCGATGCCGCGCTGTGTCTGCCGGGCAATAAGGAAAGGGTTTCGAATAGAAATAAGCCATCAATGATGCTTTTACAACGGAACCCTTCCTACAGCTTCACAGCACGCTGTGTAAGATTAGTCGAGCGAATCGACTGAATCTTACCATTTTCATTCGCCAGATTTATCGAAATGTTTATTCGACAGACTCGAATTTTTGCTACGGGACTGCCAAATTCTGCCAGTTGGTGGCCTTCCCTGGCACTTTGAGGGGGTTGAGAACCATTCTTCAGAACCGCAAGGCTTCTGTTTTCGCGGTACGGTACGCACAGTTCGGGCGAGCAGGCCGGCCAGATCCGCTTCGTTTTGGTGTCACGGTTGTCACCGGAGACTGCGGTCCAACGCGGTTTGCTTGGATTTGAAAGGGCATCATATTTTGACACGACGAACAAGCATGCCTTGGAGAGAACCCATCACCATCTTGCATGAAAGTTACATACTCATCGGCATCCATCAATAGAAGTGCCTACCTGCATTGGTCATAAACTACATCTGATAACAAAACGAAGGGTATCTTCCTGAACATCATCATCATCGTATCATGGCTTTTACCGAAATCCAACAGGTAAGAAACCACAATGCTGCGCGGGGAGTCGGCACGCTGCCACTGATGTCATTGTCTCACCTCATTTTTTCGCTGCTTTAACAGTCGGCTGACCAGTCTCCTCATCAGCACAAGCGAGTTCGTACTCGTCGTCGCCGTCAACGAACTCACAGGAGAGAACTAAGGGCTAGCTCTCCCTCTACATCCAGTGACAATGGCTCAGTCTCGGAAGGAAGTAGCACTACTAGTACTAGTCTCCCCAACAAGAAGAAAGCCAACAACTCTCGTTGTCCACGCCAAGTCCGTGTCGAAGTCCAACCCAAAGATGAGAGCCTATTTGTTGCTCTGGACTGTGAGATGGTTGGAGTTGGCCTGGATGGCAAGCAATCTGCATTAGCCCGTGTCACTATTATCAACTGGCATGGAGATGTCTTGATGGACGAATACATCCATCAAGAGCGTGAGGTCGCAGACTACAGGACATTTGTCTCGGGCATCACTAAGGACTTGTTGGATAATGCTACCTTGGATATGACAGCCTGCCGTCAACAAGTCATGGGGCTCTTGGATGGAAAGATCCTTGTAGGACACGGGCTCAAGAACGACATGCGTGTCCTGGGAATTACACACCCTTGGTACATGACCCGTGACACTGCCAAATACGAACCCTTTATGAAAGTTCGATTTGACGACGGTGTTCTCTGGCCACGAGGGCTCAAGGATTTGTGCCAGGAGAAGTTGAGCAGGGATGTCCAGGTTGTTGGACGCCCTCACTGTCCTTATGAGGATGCCATGGCAGCACTGGACTTGTACAAGCTTGCCTGGAAGCAATGGGAGAAGACCATGGAGTACAAGATCAACAAAACCAAATCCATTGAACAACGACAGCAGGGTTGGCCAAGGCTAGCTAAGGAGTAAATGAGGGGACATTTGAACAACACGCAGCGATCCCGACAGACAGACAAACGAACAAACAAACAAGCCACTTGGTATTACAAAGTTGGCCCCAATCAACAACAACACGGTCACCTGACTGTTGCTATGTCATCATCTATATTGTATCATCATGCATGTGTCCTTGCATAATTCAATGACACCAACGCGTGGTGGCAGATCAGTATCATTACTATTTCTTTTAACGAGTTAAAAAATTGAATCAATCAACTTACGCGTTGTCCTGTTCACTGAATACAACACCGAGGTGCCCAACGGGTATCTTCCGACGTTTCCGTGGCTATGTTCGCTCTTCGCGATGGTTGCTCTTGTGTATGGAAGTGGCGGCGAAGGTGCCCCGTTTAGGAGGCGACAATCTCTGAAGCGCTGGGTTGCGTTGCGTCTTCGACGTATTGGATGGGTGCTATCAGATGTTTCATTTCCAAAACTGATTCTCTAATTTTTCTTACATTAGTACTGTATGGTACGGTATCAACATTCCCGTTTGCCCTGGAGGTGGTATTGTCTTCAACTCGGTCAATCGACAACTCTGCTGCAAGCTTTATGTACAATGATGCCGCAGTGCTGTTTGTGGGTTGTTTTTTATGTGCATGATGGCTGGTCTTGACCTAGCTGCGTGTCCCTTGTTTTCTAGGTGCTCGACTCTGCCATCGCGAGGTATGTACAAATATTTGTTGCTGTTGCTCAATTGGTTTTATTGCTTGCCTTGTTCCATTTCACGAGTCTTGCTCAGCTTGTACTCCATGGCAGGTTCCCACTTTCTGCAGGCAATCTTGTAGAGATCCATTGCGGTGGCAGCATCTTCGACAGGACAGTGAGCTTCACCAGGGACTTGAATATCACGGCGAAGTCTATTCTTAGCCAGTGTCTTGAGACTCTGAGGCCAGAGAACACCATCATCAAATCGAGCTTTCATAAATGGCTCGTATTTGGCAGTGTCTCGAACAGCATACCAAGGAAGCTGAATGCCTAGAGCTCGCATATCTGACTTCAATCCGTGGCCAACCAAAACCTTGCCTTCCAAAACATTGAACACTTTTTGACGGCAGGTATGAATGTCAATAGTGTTGGCTTCAGCGAGTAGCTCTTCAGTAATCCCTGAGACAAAGGTGCGGTAGTCGGTGACTGGGCAATGGGGTGTGACAAATTCATCCAGGACTACATTGTGGTTCCAGTCCACCATGGTAACACGGGCCAGGACGGAATGCTTGCCCTTGTATCCAGCTCCCACCATTTCACAGTCAAGAGCAACATATTTTGCTTTTTCTTCTTCAGAAATTTCCGTGAGGGCAAGTGCTTTCGCGACCAAATCCTCGGGCTCCTTCTTTTGCTTTTTTCGTTTGTTGCGTGTGCGTCGGCGACGCTTTGGTGCTTCGCTACTACTGCTAGAGCTTGTGGATTGAGAAGAGTCCGAGGTGTCGGAAATGTCTGAGGCAAGTGAAACCAATGTCAAGTTGCTGTGGTTTCGTCGGAGACCCTGGCAGGGAGCGCTGCTGGAGGGGGTATCATCCTTGGTTACAGCATCCATGCCAACCACAACAGAGTTGTTTGCGGGCTGAAAATGAATCAAGCGAGGACAAGTGTTAGACACCAAGATAAAACATCGGCCAACACTATTTCTTCTACACCAAGGCTACTCACCATCGGTGCAGATGTAAGGTCTAGTACGGCCATGGTTTTCAATAAGTCGTCTGCGAAAGTTTTCCTTCGTCAGTATTGGATACTATTTTGCTTTTTGTGAGCACTCACTGAAACTGAGTTCTCACCAATCAATGCCGATGACTCCGAAAATCGGCATGTTGTTGGCTGCTGACCGCAGACAGCTGTGGTGTCATCAATAACACTCTCTTCATCAACACCATGCACACCAAGTCAAGTATCGGTGGCACTTTGTAAAAAGCGTTCGGCTCAATCGTGCTTTGCTAGCTAGTAGTGAGAATTCTCAAACCCCCTCAATTTTGTTACGTGGAGGTTCTACTACGCAAACGCGATTATCGGGTTACTAAATAACTCGTGGCAATGACATTGACTACCAGTACACCAGTACATGTACCAGGTATGACGTTCGTTCCCAGCGCTTCCCAGCCACGTAATGAAGTAGGTCAGTTCCAGCGTTGGTCTGAGTTAGCGGTCGTAGCCATCACACAACAACGATGGAGACGGGTGTGGGTCAGTGACTCAGATACGTCGGTGTTGTCAGTGCCCAGTTTAGGAAAACCTGGAAGTTCTTAGAGAAAGGCACGCCATTGCATAACGACACGTTGAAGGTTTCTGTTCTGCTACGTGTCGAATATTGGCCTTGATCCTGGCGCTGAAGGGGGAACTCCAAGCTTCAAAGCTTCTATAGATAGATTTGATTCTGATGCGGTTCGATTCGGATGCACCTCAGGAACCCCCCAAGCACCTCTGCTGGGCGCTCTGATCAGCTTCAAATTAGAAGGTTGCTTGAATTTACCTCAAGGCGCATCATGTCGATCTCCTGGCCTACAGCTGGCCCGAACCTAGACCAACTCCAGGACCTGCTCGTGGACCTACTAGCTAGCTAGTACCGTACCCTACCAAGCGACAACCGCCAAAAGCACTAAACCAGCCAATTCCGTTGACGGGCTGCTGCTCCAAGGACTGCCAGTTTGTTACTCTGTTCGAATCGAATAATCATATAAGTTATCTATTCAATTTTAAAAAGCTGGCTGGTATCTAGAAATGAAATATACAGAAGATAGCGGTACCGATGTGGCCGAAGCTTGTCAGTTACCGTACTCGTGGGAGATGAAGGAGTTGGGCATAAAGATGGAGGAGTTTGAGAATAAAGGAGGAGGAGTTGAGAATAAAGAGGGAAAAATTCAGAGAGGATGGAGCTTGCAAAGTGTTGTGTGGCTTGTAGACTAGAGGGACTACTCATCGCCCCCTTCTTCTTCAATGAGCCGCTGCCACGAGAGAAGTCGATTGCTTTCACTAATTTCTTCCCAGAACCCAGAATCATGGTGTCGCAGAATATCCTCGGGTGTGGCATCAATGCAAACATCCCAGACCTCTCTTTGAATTTCCCGCTCTAGCTGCCCGGCACGCCACTTGCAGTATCCCGAAAACACAATGACCTTGTGTGGTGCCTGGGCTGTATCATTGTTGTTGTTGCTGCTTGTCGTTGTCGTGTCATCATGATCGGGTAGTTCCTCTTGACCGTCAAGTACTATCCGTTGTACGGTGTTGCCAAGGTTGTCTTCCGAAAAGGTGCAGGGCGTCGATGTCTCTGGAGAGGCGACAAACTGCAACGGTCGTGAAATGGTATCGGCGTCCGTGATATCAAAGACGGGGAGAGACATGGGAGCACACAACGAGTCGTCGTTTTCACCGAGATCGTCAATATCGTCAACTTCCTCGTCATCGTCGTCCACCGTTTCATTTTCGTCCCTGGCAGATTGTTCGTCCACTTCTTGCAGAGCCATTTCGGTCAGGCCTGCTTCCAAATCCTGCTCGTCGTCGTCACTATCGGCGACAGCATCCTCGTTGTCATCATAAGTTTCATTTTCCTCGAAATACTCTTCGTCAATATCCACATCCAGGACATCCTCATCATCCGGGTGGATGGTTGGAGGGTACGTGTGTAAAACTGTGTAATGAACCACACCAAGTCTTCCACCACATACGGGTCCTCCACGCCTCCATTCAATGATTGCATTGTTGTTGTTGTTGTTGTTGTTGTTGGAATTTTGTTCTGTCGGACTGGAGGACTCATTAATACTACTTTGATGGAGCGGTGGTGATGATGGCGGTGTTGACAATACCAAATTTTGTGGTTCCTGCTGCAACGGCGAATTGACAATCAATCCAAAAGCGCCCTGGGGACTTCCACACACATCGGTCAATAGCAAGACGACCGTATTTTGAAAGGTTCGCCCCAAAGTATTGGGTCTCGACACGAGCAGAGTTCCCCTCTTTAACAAATTGCGTCGCACGGATCGAACCGCCGGTGGACGGCTCAAATAGGGACTGTTGCAAACGTTGCAAATGTACCCCGCCGACGTGTAGGTTGTTGTATTCGCATTAACATTGGAACTGGAGAGACTGCGTGTCTGCATGCGTTGCCATTGTCGCAAACATTCCAAATGGACCCACCGAGATCCACCATCACAATTGCAGGGAGCCACCAGAGCATTGCGATCTTTGCCAGTATCCTCTGCTTGTTCTTGCTCTTGTTCCACGGACCCTTCAAAACAGAATCGACACATGGCATTTGTGGTCTCCGCTTCGTGGTGGCTCAAAATGGGCATGTC
This sequence comes from Seminavis robusta, assembly GCA_903772945.1. Classification (NCBI taxonomy): domain Eukaryota; phylum Bacillariophyta; class Bacillariophyceae; order Naviculales; family Naviculaceae; genus Seminavis; species Seminavis robusta. The sequence continues at coordinate 10,388 of CAICTM010000881.1, forward strand.
ACGGTCCGGCAACGGCGGCGGACTCGATGCCAAGGCTTCTTCTTCTTCGCGGCGACGACGACTGTTCAGCATGTGATGAAACAGAACCTGCAGCAAAATGTTGCTCCTCTGCTGATTCAACAAGCGATTGTGCAGCGCGGACGGAGCACGGCGTGGTTGTTCGTTGTTGCCATTGTTGTTATTATTATTGTTGTTGTTGTTGTCGCCAGAATCATCATCTCGACCGTCGCTGTTTCGCCTGATCATGATCTACGAATGAAGTTGTTTTCTCACTTGCGCTGATTGCTCTTGAATGGGAGCGTTGTCATGCGTTACAAAGAGTGTAACGACGGGAGTACGTTGTTTGGTGTGGTGGTTCCTGTGATTGCTGCTGTGCTCTTTGTTGCTTGCTGCTCGCTGGCTCTGCGTGTTGCTGGATGCTGGTGATGACAATTAATTCATATGAACCCTGGGTCGTCTCCGTTTCCAGTACTAGTTTAACTTGTTTACTAATACAGGATAATGGTGAATAGAATCGAATGAATCATGTGGCCTATATTTAGGGTTTAGGTTTTGCAATTTTGAAGTCAACGTGTGTTAAGTGGAGGGTTGGCTCGCTTCCGCTGGGAGCTTGGTGTCTTCTTTTCCCTCTGTTTCCCGCTCTTCGTCGGAACTGGGGTATTCGGTAATAGGATCGTGAGCAAGTTCGGCAGCTTTCTTCATACCTTGTGGAGTGTCATCATTCTGACTATTCGAGGTGAACTTTGGCCGACGTGGTTGTGGAACAGGTGGGACGGGAGATGACGTATTTGGTTGCATTGGAACTGGGAATGGTTTGCGAATAAATGGGAGGTCCAGTATTAGGATTTGAAAGTGAGGGCACGGGGGATTTATACGGGAAGCTACTGTAGGAGACTTACCACCGTTCTCCTGCTGGTGCTTTTCGAGAAGAGTTCCCAAGAAAGCCTCAAATTCATGCCGGGGGGTAGTGAAAACCATGGGGAAGGGCTAGTGTGGCAGCTTGAAGGCGAATGGTGGAGTAGAGGGGGGGGGGGATGGTGTGTGTGCGTAGTGGCTTTTAATAATGTTGCGACGGGCACCAGGATGGCCCGCATGCGACCGAAATCCGATGCATCCAAGGTTGTTTCGGTGAAATCAACGGACGTAAGACTGAAGCCGGGAGTTGACCACGAGGCCAAATAGAGTACACCTGGCCCTTGTCGTCCTTGAGGAATTCGGATACAGTGCGGTATTCGCCTTGATCGATCCAAGAATCCTCACAAGGTGAGTCATGATGTCGAGTGGGTGATCAGCTCACTCCAGGTGTCATGGACCTTGTACCACTTGTCCTGTTCGTCGAGAACTAGGTAGGTTCATCCTTCTTTGCCGGGTCGTACACGTATTGCATGTAGGCCGTTAAAGGGTTCATTGAACCACTTCAAGGCCCATTTCTGGGTGGGATCTGGGGTAAGAAACGTTTACCAGTTTGTCCGTCAACATTCACCTCTGGGGCACATGAAAACAAAGCCTCTTTGGTCATAAGAGTACCGTTGTTGGCCTCGTACATAAGGAGTTTTTCCCCATCAGCAGAAGCGGGTCCACCAATTTGAATACCCACTCGATCATTGCTTGTCAGCGAGGGCTGAACAAAGGCCATCATGTCTTTGGGTTTAACGCCGTTGACGGAGTGTTCTTTGCGTCGGTTGTACATACACCCGGTAGCTTTTTTTCAACAAAGCCTGTGAACTTGAGGAACATTCCGGGGAAGTGGGTATTCTTCGTCTTCCTTGAGGTTGCTGGGAATTACAGCGTGGAACTCACAGGAGATTGAAAGGACCTCTTGCTTGTTGCCGCCGGCCTTTTTTTTCTTGCTGTTGATACCCGCGGAAGTAGGGGTTCGATTGCGACGACGTGTGTTGAAGTCGGGTGTTTGGGAAGAAATGGTGAAGGAGTTCTGAAAACTTGAAGTCCGAAAGAGGAAGGTGAGGTGGCCATGTTGAAAGGCAAAACATTTGTCAAACAGAAGAAGGTAAAATAGAAAGTACTTCAGTGGGCAGGAGAGATGGCTGATGGGTTGGCTGCTAGGTAGGATGAGGGATGTTTGAGGTTTTGCTGAACCATTTTGTGACTGTTTCAAGTATGATCGATGCGATAGGAATGGTTGCATATATAAATTTTCAATGCAAAGAAAGTATATATAGAAAGCGGGATGTCTTCGCCTGAGTGTATTCGCTGATACGATTGAGCGGAGATCGTGTAGCTTGGCTTGTAATCTATAGGGAAACAGTACACTTGTAACGAAGGGGGAAGGGGCGTTGCAGCGGAAGTCGTGCACGATACCTTCGCTAGAAATCCCAAGTTTTCGTGGAAAGATTCGATTTGAATTATTTTAGGGACGTACGTAGACACATAAGAACACGTGTGATTGGAGTTGTGTGAAATCCCCAATTGCTGCCGGAGGGATTTAGGGTATTTGGAACGGTGCATATAAGATATTTTATCTTATCCACCAGATGAGTAGAGCGGGCCCTACCATTTTTGATTTTCGGGGTATATTTCATCTAAGTGAAATACAAGCGAGATGGGAGCGGGGCGCGGATGTAAATTAAAGACGTGGGATTTACTTATCGATCAACATGACAGATTAAGAATCGTGGTGCGACTGGTTTCGCTGAAATAGAATAAAGAATTTGTCACGCTGTTTTCAATATGTGGTTGGTGTGTAGATCGCGTGGATGCCTAGCATGTTAAGTCAGTGTATCTATCGGAAAATTGGATCGGAGTATAGTAATAGAGTACAATTTGCTTCGAGTTACCACGATGCAAACACGAAAGTCTGTTCGAAGAGAACTGTGGAAGATAGGCTTCGTTCTCACAAATTCCTAATGGCAGGATGTGATCCTCTACATGCAGTGCTTCGTGGGGCTTTCTTTTCTTCTGGGTGGCAGCTTCTTCCAGTCCATGTCCAACTTTTGGCTATTTTGAATTATCGGCGATGTCAAGACCGTGGAGTGCGTTCTGGCTAACATCAACCGTCGTTATGACAATCTGATGATGATGTATCCATTGACCAAGACGTTTAATCCCTATGTCTGCTCGGTATGCGATGAAACCATCATGCATGAAAACCATGTGGAATGGTTGTTCTTCGATCAGTTTAAGAAGGTTCAAGAACATCTAAGTTGGGACAAAGTCTTACAAGATCATCCGGAGTACCTTTGTTGAAGCTGTTGAAGATGTACCGCTTTTGGGATCCCTGCTGGGGTTCTGAAGGGATGTCGTAGATGGCTTGGTGAACTGTCGCTTTCACCACGTGGATTTTACGGGAAAATGCGCAACGGTCGGAAATGTGGCATATCCTGTTGCAAAGGATGTCACGGGAATCTGAAGAAGGAGAAGCCTAAAACGCAACTATATGCTATTGTCAACAGCACCTTTGTTGGATGTGCACCTGATATTCTCAAGGAATTAACAGAATTCGAGATAGCCTTTATTACGCCAGTGAATCTTACGGTTACTGTTTTTCCTATGTTGGCAGAAGGATGAAAACTTTGAGGGGGATCATGACCTTTATGGGGGTAGACTACAATGTGATTGTTCGTGCAACGGCCCATCTAGAAGCAATGGGCCTGAACAAGAATGTCGTGATATTGCTATCAGGGAAGATGAAGACAGACCAGAAAAAGAAGGAAACTCGGAGTATTCGTACAGACAAGATCATGGCTGCTATGGAATGGCTTGTACAGAAAAACCGGAGCTGGAACCACATCGATCTTGATGCGTACCGCAGAGAGTTAGAGGGTGTGCAACCTGTGATAGTGGATGGCAGTAAAGAAGTCGAATCTGAGAATTCGAATGTGGAGCAACACGAACTTTTCAGCTGCTACTTTCCGGATGGTCTAGCTACTGAGACCAATGGTGGATTCGATAACATGAGCGAGTTCAAGACATTTGTCCAGGAGATGCAAGAGAAGGGGTTCGATTTACAGCTCCAGCATGATCCTACAAAGGCTTTTTTACAAGGACGGATTCTGATGCCTTGATTCAGTCGTGTTTGCTGAACTTCCCATATGGCGTCGGAAGTATGAAGGATTTCAGACTCATGGAGGACGGATGTTGGAGGAACTGGACGAACACAGAAGACTTCCTGGCGCACTTTTGTCAGCTGTCCCAAACCGGAATTTCATTCACCTATGTTCCAGTTGGTTGTGTATAGTATTGGGACAAAAATCCGACTTTTCAAGAGAGCCCGACTTCAGTTGAAGGGGAAGTTTTCTGCAAAGGCAATTGCGGAAGGTCTAGATGGAGATGACGTGTCTAGGGCTATATCAAGTCGAAGAGCAGGGAATTATCAAGCCGGGTCTACTTCAAGCAAGTGCATACTGAATGCCGTAAATGCTATCAGCAAAGCACTGCCCCACACAAATGAAGCAGCCAAGTTGGCTAGAGGTACCGCTGAATCAATGAACCCATACTTTGGCACGGGTACTGTATTCTTGACAGTGAGCTTTGATGACGAAAACAGTGTGCTAATGGAAGTACTAAGCGGGAAAGAAGTGGAAGGGCCTGACGGTGATTGGGAAGATGCAAGCGAGGAGATTCTTCAAGAACGAAGCAAAGAACGGAGACAGCTTCGGTTAGATTTCCAGCACTAGGAGCACTCCATTTCGATATGTTGTTCGACATTCTATGTGAAGAAGTTATAGGATGGGACCGCCATAACAACTGTGCTACAGAAGAGCCGGGACTTTTTGGGGAAGTGTTGGCGATGGCAGCAGCATTTGAAGAACAAGGCCGAAAGTCAGTGCACACCCATCTTACAGTTTGGATCAAGAATTTCTTTAAGCTGCAAGAAGGTGTTTTGTGCGCAGCGAGATCGCAACGGAAAGAGATGTCCGACAAGTGCCTTTCAAGATACCACGAACGGATGGCTACCACAGAGATGTTCCCCACAGATACCAGAACTCTCCTGGATCTTTCTGATCATGCTTGTAAAGTGTCCAAGAGTTTCTGGGATCCCCCTGTGGTTTGTCGGATTCAGGCTACTCCGCGTACCTAAAACATAAGAAGGGGTACAAGCGATGTATCGGGAAAGTTTGCATACTGTGATACTGCGGATTCGAATTTACATTATGAGGATCTGTTGACTGGGGATTTACGACAGTGTGAAGGAATAAATGGATCAGGAAACACCGGTGATGAGGGAACATATGTGCCAAAACCCAGAATGCAGGCTCGTGTTGTGGATTTCCAGAAGAGATATCGGGGCAACAGTATCTAGAAACACCTACAGTGATTATTAATGCTCTCTATCAACATCATACTTCTTGTTCATGTCAAAGGATGCTTCACGTGCAACAAGCTGGGTCGAAGCGCATACATGTGGACCAGCCCCAAAGTGCGAATGTCGATACAGGCTTCTGACAGGCCTCGTCGGATATCAAGGGTGGTTGCAGTGATACAGAAACCAAGTGGTTTGATGGACCGGAGGTTCCCGGATAACAGCCTATATTGGAATTCCAACCGAAAAAGAATGCGTATGATCTGTTCCAGAATCAGTCTGCAAGGCTATTACAGAGTCCAAGTTTGCATGCAACGAGAACGTATCCCTTATTACGGTTGGACCTTGTCCATGTATCAAATGAAGTACCAACACACAGCTACGCAGCAAGAAGACACGCCGAGTATGCTACTGTTAAGCGTGCTATTAAGTCCCTAAACGGTAGAGTGTATGAAGACGATGACAAGGAGGCTCTTCGTCGGTATCTGCCGTGCAGCTTTTTCCCATAACAAGTCAAATACTCATTGGTCCATCATTGGCCTCATTCATTACGCGGCACAAATCAAGGTTCTTACTTTTACACATCGCTTTCTCTACTGTCACGATACAAAGATGTAATGTTCTGTTGAACAAACAAGAAGTGTTCATAAGACACTACGATATTACACAAACAGATCAGGCTTATCTTAGAACCAGGCGCTCCACTATCTGTGTCGAAACAAAGATCTAGAGAATGTGTCAGTGAAGAGGTTTTACGAGCTTTACGAGGAACGACAATGAAGAGTGTCAACAGGCGGAAGCGTCAGCGAACTGATGAGGAGGAATGGCCTTTTATGGCTGACACTGGGCATTTCGTCATCCATCAGCGATCAAAGGGAAACGACGGGGTTGTTAACTGGTGAAATTCAGCGGGAGTAATTTTGAGGAAAGGAGAAGCATTGGTTCGGGTTCCACAATGGGCCTTCTCAGATGCAGGCGCTTTTTGGTGCGAATATCCTGACGTGTCCTACTGGCGAACTGAACCAGCGCAATGGATACTTATGCGGAAGATCTATTGGGTTTGTACTTGCCGCATCGACGTTTGGCTGATTTAAAGAAGTCCTAACCCAGACCAACTATGCTTTCGATGAAAGACTTCGTGAAGCGTATGAATACGATGTTTCTGAGAAAAGCGAATAACGAAGACCGTCGTCTTCTCAGAAAGAACCTGTCATTCATCCAGAACATTCAAGACCACCGCTTTCAACAACCCGAGGTTTAAGGTGAAGAGGATGAACTTCAACGAGTTACCAAGCGCCTATAGACCGGAAAATTGGGAGGAGAACATCGTACGAAAACGAGATCTGATGATGAGCACGATCAATGAGGAAGATGATCTGATTCAAAAGGTTTACGAAGATTGAATACGTGATCTTGAGAGCCAGGGCACAACAGATTCAAACCGGACTTTCTGGCAAGCACATTTGATGGTCTAGTTTTACGGCTATACGTCACAATTGAAGCGACAACGCAGGATACAACGTGCGTTACCCATACCTGAGAATTCGTAGATAAAGACGAATTGTTACCATAAGTGCTGACTTTCACACGACTGGCACTAAAAAGAGAAGCAGAGTGAACCGACTACACCTCGATATCACAAGATCATGAAGTTCTACTTAACAAAAGGGAGTGCATCCAAAGGGCAATGTATTTAAGTACAATCGGCAGGTTGAAGTGTGGCAGCGCAACATGGTGAAGCGTGAGATGTATAAGTGACTGGGCAACGGCTGCGCAAATCTGGACGCAAACAGAGAAGGGCCTTTCGAGTGATATCATTGCAGCCTTCTTGTTACATTTTATGAGGAAGCTGAAAAGGTGGACTTAGGGATGGGTCCCGGATATGGGGTTGAAGGAAAAGTCCGACTTTCTCGTAAAACCTTTTTATTTTGAAGGGAAGTCGTGGCACCAACTGATTCTTCTTCTACATGGGCCTGGAGGAAGTGGAAGACTACCGTAATTGACTTAGTCATGCCTATGGCAAAGAATTCTGCAGTTTGATTGATCATCCATTTAACACCGAACATTGTTGTCACTGCTATGTCGGGGTTGCTGCTACAATACATGGCATGGGGAAACAACGCATTCAGCTGTGGGATTGACAGAACTCGGGAAGTGTGCGAAGAACTTGGTAGAAGAATGGAGTGCGCCCGGATGCTTATCATCGACGAAATTTCATTCGCGGGGGGACTTGACTTAGTGAAGATATTCCACTACACCAAGACATGATGCAAGACGAATACCAACCATTTGGGGACTTAACTTGTGTTCGCGGGGGACTACTCTCAATTGAACCAGTGGGACGCCCCCCAATTTACAATCTTCAGCACACCATTCCTGATTTCATGACTCTCTGAATTCATTTATTGAGTTAGATGGAATGCACCGCTTCAAAGACGATCCTGAATGGGGGCAACGCTGTTTAAGATTCCGTGAAGGGCGACCAACAGAAGAAGATATGAGACCATCAATGAGCCGCGTGGTTGGCCCAACCATGTTCCACAGAGAACATTCAAGTTGCTACTTATCTGAATCGAGATCGAGATGCCATTAACTCAGCTATCTTCGAAGAATTTTGCGGAAGAACAAACCTGCTGAAGATTCCGTGCTGATGGATGCAGTACTCATTTTCATGGACGTCTTCAAATGGCCAATCAAGCAGGGACACTGGTTCCTGTTAAGAGCAATTCGGTTTTAAGCACTTCTTTTCAACATGTGGAGAAGACTCGTTAAAACCCGGTTCGGACTCACGAAAACGTGTTGATCCTGCTTTGAAGATTATATAAGGGGTGTCCTGTAATGTTTAAAGAGAAACGAATGTTCCGAATGGAGAAGACAATGGATCTCGGCTTTTGTGAGAAAGGTGAATTGAGGGATGGTTGCACCCCCATGTTATTCAACTCGACAACGGCTGCAAGATTCGGGCTTTTTTCTCAGGTCAAGTCAAATCTATCCTTGTGGAACATGAAATGGAGACTATTATGCCACGTACTTTTTATGTAACGGAGCAAGACTACACTTTCAGTACCAGATGGTTTTATGACGGAGAAGTTGTACACACCAAGATGAGGGTAAGCAGTTCCCGATTATCAGCAATCTGCGACAACGGACACAAATTACAGGGATATACTGCAGTGTGTGTTATTGGTACATTCATGGCGATACTGTCAAAACTGGGCTTACGTGGTGTTATCAAGGGTGCGAACCATGAGTGGTTTGTTCTTATTGAAGAAGCTGGATTGGGATCCAAAAAACTTTGCCATGCCACAACGAATGAGAGACATGCTTGCAAGATTTAAGGATACTATTGGGCTTTCTGTCCTAGGAGAAGATCAATACGATGAAATGTTCCAGCGAGAAGACGGTTCTTGTTATAAGTATAAACGGTAGGGATACAGGGTAAATTAATCTGTATATAAAAACTTTTATTTACTACAACTACCTTTCTGAGATTCGCATTGCACCTCGTACGTCATTCAATGTCAGTCATTGAAAAAAGATCAAGCGTCAATCAAATCACAGGCGACCCCGAAAAATTAGGAGCCAACTTTTAAAATGTGAAGAACGCAAGGCGACTTTCATGTGCATGTACATGCGTGACTGTATCCCGTCAATAATACTAGTCGAATACGTAGACTTCTACAGGCCTTCTAAGTAATGCGCGCGGGTATAATTCAAACCTCTGCCCCCATCGGTACCATTACCCTAAAGCAAATCGTCTCCAGGAGACGAAATTCTGAGGATCCAAAATCCTGGTGGCGTGTTCCGAATACAAGGCGAATTTTTATTCGACTTGCTCGATCTATGCGATCATGCACCCCCCTCGTCCGCTCGCAAAGCTCGTTGCACGGGAGGAACTGGCTATCATACTAGCTAGCTAGTACGGTAGTGGACTAAGCACAGTTGGTTGCACTCTCCCCATGACTCTAAACACAGCAAGGATGATTAGAACTACATGCAGACTCACATTTATTTGTTATTTGATCTTGATAGAAAGGTTGGCAGACACTGCAGATAGTGTTAGTAGGCAGACAGTGATCCCCTCATTCTTTGCTCTGATCAGCAGCCAGCCAGTTGGAAGGATCGCCATGTGCTTTCCGTCCCAAAGCCCACCCATCCCTCTCAGGGCAGTGGATCCCAGGTGTAAATCACCCACTTCTTCTGTTCCCAATCCTATCTAGCTAGGCGCTTTTAATCAAGATGGCCATACCGTACATCCAGGAATACCCACTCTCTGGACTTCGACGTACTGTAGATGATCATAGTACTGTAGTACCGGTACGGTAGGAGCCACTGCCTCACCCATGTCATCTGCAGCACGGAAGCTGAGGGTGGCTTGGACTCCAGGAAGACTCGGGTGGACAGTCCTTCTCAGAGTTGCCTTTCAAATGAAATACCTCTGTGATGGCACATTGAACTTGCTTGGGGCGGGTATTGCTATCATCCCTTTCTGGTTGAGTTGATAGTTGATACAGGTGTGTAGAGAGTGCATTATTGTCAATCCATTGACAAGAAACGCACCTTCCTTCACGCACCACACCGCACCTCTCTGGGTCGGGCTCAAAGGCTCAAGCCAGGGGCGATACCATAGTGGATTGCGGATTGCGGCGTCGAAGGATTACCGACTACCAGCTGATTAGTGATTAGACTATTACCATACCGGTACGGTGTGCTAAACAGTACATGTACTCCGAGGACTAAGTGCAGTATTACGGTACCCGTACATGTACCGATACCAGCTTTGAGTGGTCAACTCACCGTCTTTGGGGAATGGGGTACGAGAATTAATCAAAGTAGAGTACTAATTACACGAAGCAAATACTCAGTATCCCGGATTGCTTGGACTTAGGTTTCTGACTTCAACCCCCCGAGTGCCTTAGTCAGTCATCTTCACTAAGTGCGAAGACTTTGTGTCACACTATGAGGGCAACGTGAGAGATAACAATTGCAGGAGTAATAAGTCCAATAAACTCCTTCAACCAGAACACTTCTGCTATTTAATTGTTGATATATTCTCCATGACCTTCAGTGGTCAAGAAACAGACTTATCACTCAATCTTTTTACAATTAAGTGCGGAAGTGCAAACGAACAAAAGAACACAGAGGAAGTTTTAAAAGCTTCTCGAAAGTTTGAAGATCTCCCCCTCCCCGCACGGCCTTCACCTCTCACAGATTACTTCACAATTCACAAAACGCTCAAAAGCCAAAAGCAGCTCTTCAGTTTCTCTACTGGCTAGCTACCTACCAGTAGTCCAACACCGCAACCGATACCCCCCAAATCCTCCTCCTACGTAGATAGCAAAATAGTAGCAGAGTCCCACCCCCATTGCACACAAGGAAGGAAAGACCATGGATGACAAGAGTTTCAAGGACGAAGGCAGCGACCATGGAAGCAGTGCTGGAGAAGAAGCAGGCAGTTGCAGCGTTCTCGATGTCAGCAGCAGCAACAACAAGAATGACCGACAAGAGATCGTGCATCGTTTGAAACAAGAGCTTCGAAAGCAAGACAACACCAGCGCTGTTCGAGCCTTGCGGATCATGGTGCTGGGGCTCTTGTTTGCGGCGGCAGCCGGTGTCTCGCTCGGGTTGTTCTTTTATGCTACCAACGAAGAACAAGATGACTTTGAAACGGCCTTTGAGATTCACGCCACCAAGATCCTCGAGTCGTTTAGCAACACCTTGGAACGTCGATTGGTGGCCTTTGATACGCTGGCCAACACCATTACCAACTATGTCCATTCCACTCCGGGAGTGGAGTTCCCGTTTGTGACGCTGCCCAACTTTGAAGTGGCAGGAGCCGGTTACCGCGTCCAAGGCAGCAACGCCATTGTCCATTTCATGCCCATGGTGACCAACGAGAAACGAGAAGCCTGGGAAGTCTATTCCTTGGAGAATCGATTTCACATTGATAGGTCCTTTCTACGAGACAAGACTCTGAGACAAAACCAAGATGCTGCCTTTGAAGACTTGCTCACCACCATGGAAGCGGCGGAAGAGTCGGCTGGCAAGCAAAAGAGCGATGAGGGACAACGGTCTTTGCAGCAAGGACAAGCAGCAGCAGAAACAGAGGAGCAAGAACCTGAAATCTACAATATTACATTGGAAAGGAACAACGTAACCGAAACGTTTACGGTGGAGGACAATGTGCTGCAGGATGGCACCGGCTTTCACCCCAAGCTTTATTTTAGAAGTCCAGCTACGGGTGTCGCGGTACTGCCACCCAGGTCGGGTCCATTCTTTCCCCTTTGGCAACGGTCTCCTGTCAACGTTGTCAAGCAAGGAACTCTCAATCTCAACTTTATGGAGGGAGTCACCCTCAAGGGAGTCTTGCCCTATTTACTGGAAGACCCCAAGTGCCTCGTCAATAGGGCCATCATTCTACCGCAAAACGAGGACGGCAACTTCAAAAAGAATCTCCTGTTGAGTCAATACCGACACTCGGTGGACGAGTACAGCTGGGATCCCGTCTCATTTGCTGTCTACCCCATCTTTGATGACTTTTACAATCCTACCGAGTCGGTTCAACATCATCGTGATCATCTCGCGGGGGTCCTCGTGACAAACTTTTATTGGCGCCTCTACTTCCAAGACATTCTTCCCGCCGATGCCAAGGGTATCATCCTCGTCTTGTCGAATTCATTCAACCAGACATTCTCGTACAGAGTGGATGGACCCGATGTCACCTTCTTGGGAGAAGTGGATCCTGTGGACATGTACCAAAAGTACAAAGACATGGGTGTCACCGTGGATGCGACGTCGTATGCAAAAAGTCGAGCTCGCCCGGAAACCAGGACGTATACGACTGTCCCACTTCACGACACCTTTGGTGTCTACACCCTCAGCGTCTACCCATCCGCGGATACGGAAAACGAGTATACTTCCAAGCAACCGCTCATCTTTTGTCTCGTTGTGGCCACTGTCTTTATTTGTACCGTGTTGGTCTTTATTCTGTTCGATTGTTTGGTGGAACGAAGGCAGCGGATTGTGCTGAACAGAGCACTCCAGTCAGGAGCCTTAGTGTCGAGTTTGTTTCCCGAACAAGTGCAGAATCGGCTCTACGATGAACATTCTGGGAACATCGGGAGGCGCAAACAAGACGAAGAGACCGCATGGAAGGTTGGCGACGGGCAAGATAATGTGGAAGGTGTTGGTCAAATCGCAGATGTCTACAACAACACGGTACGTATAGCTGATTTGCTTTTGTATTATTCAAACAGGAAGCATGCATCTCTGGCTTGTCTCAACAGTGTCTCGTTGTGCATGGCCCAACTTCAGACAATCTTCTTTGCGGATTTGGCCGGATTCACCAAATGGAGTTCCACCAGACAACCAAAAGACGTGTTTTTGCTCCTCGAGACTCTGTATAGTGCCTTTGATAACATTGGCGAACGGCGTAATGTCTACAAAATTGAAACCATCGTAAGTGAAGTTAGCTATTGGAAAAGCCAGTGAGAACTGAGTACCCACCAATGACTGACGCGTGTGCTCACGATAAACACCTCCAGGGAGACTGTTACGGTGAGTAGTTCAACAATCAGTGCGAGGGTGAAGTTCAGGTCGGAACCGAGCTCACTCACAGTGCAAATATATATTCTCGCAGTGGCAATTACTGGCTGCCCAACGCCCCAAGTCAATCACACAGTGATCATGGTCAAGTTTGCGAGAGACTGCCTGAATAAGATGGGCCAGTTGACGCACAAGCTCGCAGATACGTTGGGAGAAGACACCTTAGATCTGGGTTTCCGTGTCGGTCTTCACAGTGGCCCTGTGGTACGTGCGATGTTCACAGCTGCCGTTGCCTTCACGGTTCTTCGAGGAAACAGTGTCCTAACGTTTCATCTAATTGCTTTCTTCCATTGTTTGTCAAACTTCAGACGGCAGGTGTGCTCCGTGGAAAAAAGGTTCGTGTACAGTGGCATGGTGAGCTCTGGTCCTCTGCTGCCTTTTCCTGTCTAACACTTCACTTCTATATCTATGATATATCCCATGATACAGGCACGGTTCCAGCTCTTTGGCGACGCTGTCAATGTGGCTAGCAGAATGGAGAGGTAAGGAGAGAAGTTGTTGGGACATTGTCATAGCATCTGCAGGTGGGCTAATCATTCCTTGCCGTTCCATATTATGATCCTTAGCAATGGTGTACCAGGAAAGATCCACGTTTCGCAGGCGGTGGCGGATGAACTGATTGCTTCTGGAAATGGCTCCTGGTTGACCCCCCGGGAAGATATGATCGTTCCCAAAGGTAAAGGAACTATGCAAACCTATTTTGTACGGGTAGCATCCAGCCCTGGGACAAGCAAGAGTCACCTGTCTTCGCTTTCAAAAGCCACCAGTGATCGTAGCAAGAGTACCGGTACTAGCGCTGAACCCACGGTCGAGTCCAAGAGCTCTTTGGCTTCGATCCGTTCGGCGGACGAGGGAACAAAGGAGGAAGATGACTGGATCGAGCAACCAACGAATGAAGAGCCGGATGCAACCACTAACAGTTGGGTTTAGACCCTCAGGAGGAGGATGTGGATGTGGTAGATGAGTTTGCATAAGATTGTGTGCATTTGTTTGAAGTCCAGCTAACTTGGACTATTAAAATATATAACTAGCTTGATTGCATACGGTACCGTAGCTTGGTTGTCTGGTTCTCACCCTGGCAAATGCACACAGCCTTCGTCGAAGGAAACTACAAATGTGATAAGGAGTTGGCTGACTTTGCTGTCGATTGAATAATCCAATCATTCGGAAGAACACACAAATAGCAGCTACAATTGAGGTCTAACGTATCGTTTTGGGTAAATTCTCATGGCAAATACAGATGCAGATAGAATGGTTCAACTGTAACGACTTCTAACTGTGATTGGTGCCATTTCCAAGTAACCCGTTACTCTAAAATGTAGTTTGGTGAGACCGACCGAAGGGCAACCGTGAAGTGATTGTTTCTTCCATCTATTCATTTCTTCCTGGAGTCCATCAGTACTCATTTCTTCCTGGAGTTCATCAAGGCCACCACACCCACCATACCGGCAATGTAAACAGTGTGCCTATAAAGTTCATTCACGGGGCATGCCTTGCCTTCAACCTTCTCTTCGTCCTTGATGGCCGGTTTGGCCGCCATACCAGCCTTGATCGCTAGGGCAACGAATCCACCAACGTAGACGGCATGGCGGGCCCATTCTCCGAGAGGGCACTTGCTCGGTGCGCCAGCTACGGTAGCGGTGGCACCAAATCCAGCGTGCAACGCCACCATGCCTCCCACGTACAGAACATGGCGGATCAATTCTCCAGCCTGGGAGCCCTCCTTCTTGCTGTCGTCATCACCTCCACTCATGATTGATTCTCTGCTGCGCTGATCCTTCAATTCCTTCTTGATAGCAATAGGTCTTTCTACCTTAGTTTGACAACCAGTTCGACAACCAGTTCGACAAAATGATCACCACTTTGCTTATGCTATTCGTTGTCTTCTGTTGACTGTTCCGACCATCGGCAAAGCTTTTTGGGGCAGATGTTTCTGCAGAACCTTCGGCGGCTTCTCATCGGGTCGAGGAGTTCTGGTTTTGCAGTGACAGATGTTACTGCTGGCTTATTTCAACTTGTATCTTTGGATCTTTCCCAAGACGACTTTTGGATCTTTGGCCATCAACCACTCTCTCGGGGCCAAAACGAGCACTCCTCTTGACCATCAACAATACCAACACCAACCTGCCATCAATTTATATTATCACCCACATCAGTCAATCATCCTTCAAATAGCCCAGAACCATGTTATTCCTGAAGTCATCCACCGCCACACAGCTCTGGATTGTTCTTGTTGCCGTTGCCGCTGCTACTGTCAAAGCCGAATTTAAGCTCCCCAATCTCCCGTACGCCCACAAGGACTTGGAACCCTACATTAGCAGCTCCACTCTCAATGTGCATCATGGTAACCACCATGCCAAATACATTGCAACACTGAATCACCTTGTCAAAGGCGGTGGCCGCGACCTCAAGAAAATGTCATTGGACGAAATCGTAGTGGAAGCGCACAAGCGAGAAGATACAGGACTCTTCAACAACGCTGCTCAGTCCTGGAATCACGGCTTTTACTGGAAGTGTATGAAACCAGGTGGAGGAGGAGAGCCCACAGGATTGCTTTTGGAAAAGATTCAGGAACATTTTGGCTCTTATGCACAATTTGCCACCGAATTCAAAAATGCCGGCAATACCGCCTTTGGATCGGGATGGGCCTGGTTGGTGTACCACAAGGCGGGTGGGGCATTGCAAGTGACCAAAACCATTGGGGCAGGAAACCCCATGACCACGCCCGGTCTGGTGCCTATTTTATGCATGGATGTATGGGAGCATGCATATTATTTGGACTACCAGAACAAACGACCAGAATACGCCGACACCTTTCTGGAAAAGCTCGTTAATTGGGACTTCGTAGCGGACAATCTCAAGGAGGCCATGGAAAGCAGTGGACGAGGAGAGGAATTGTAAAAAGCCACGAGAAACACAGATTTCGCGTCGTGTCAACTCTAGAACTCCTAGCTAGGCAGTGAAAGAATTCTTTTTGTTGTTGTTGCAGTTGTTCACGTATGGCGTTCTTATTTTGCTACATAGCAATTATCGGTAGAAGCAACGATTGGATGGATTATTCCTACTTTCAAGGCTCAAGGTGCTTGCATGTTGTAATGTAACGGATAGCTTTGCTTGAGCTAGCTAGCTAGTTAGTTAGTTATTAGTTCAGCAGACCAAACAAAAGTTAGATCTATTCGAATGGGTGTTGAACTTGACGGGGGAGCTGATGTATCTGAACGTACCGTACCTGTGCGTCCAGACCACTCTGCAGGGTTGTAAGAGAATCCAGTGGAGCTGTTGACTGCATTCAAAGCCGGTCTTTTCCCCTTCGAAGCTTCGTGGAATCACAATCGAATCCTAAGTGATTGCGACATGCGACTAAGAAGTGAAGAAAGTTGAGCATTTAACAGTCTTGAAGCCGGTCTTTTCTCCCATGGGATCCTAAGTGCTTGTGACCTAGAGGTGAAGAAAGGGGAACATCCTGACCGGAATTGTATTATAATAGATGCCAAGAACCAGCTCATCTTCTATTCAGGGATTATTTGTTAATTCCATCGTGAACAAGGGACGGGACGATGAATTAGAAAAGCCATTTCACTATGACCACGTTGTATCTTGCCTTTCTTGGTTGCCAGTGGCAACGCGGAGAGACCTCACGATCTCTCAAGATCCGTTACCACACTTGGCACACCAAAGCAACAATGCAGAAAAATGATCCAGCTACATCGTAAAGATAGGGTAATAAATAGTAAAAACGTTTCAAACGTTACCGCATCCATGAATTGCCAATGACCATGCTATTCTTTGTGTTCACTTCCCTTGTGTGCTCAATGCTAAAAGTCTTTACAAAGTGAGCGAGTGTGCAAGTAGAAGTACTCAATGCTGAAGAAGGCATCTTTGAAGTGCGCCATGTCGTGTTTTTGGTCATAATGTAATGGTGGCAAGACGGCGAGATATCGTGCTGGGAAAAGTGATCCTATGGTATACGTAGCGCTGCGTAAGTTTGTACTGTAGCATCGTACTAACCCAGCTACCACAACCAAGCAAGACCTTCACCTTTATCAGGAAATCCAAAGACTATTACCGCTTTGCCGCGCCGTGCTTTTAAATTGACGATCAAGCAAGCAACCCGGTTACCAGTTAGCTGAGCTGAGCTGAGTGCGCGAGAGGGAAAAGATTTGCTTTGCTCATAATTGTCAACGCCAAGCGCTGTACGATTATACTCTCCCCCGACAAAACAACATGAAGTTGCTTCAAGCTGTTTCGTTCCTCTTGGTGGCCAACATGGCTGCGGCCGACCATGGCGTGGTGAGTGATTACTAGCTAGCTAGCTCTACTAGGAGCTGAAGATCGATCGTATAGGATATGCGGCGAAGTGGCCGCCGACGGTGTCCACAAGAGCTGTTGGCTGTATCTTTCTTGTCGATGCTACCAGCACTCTGTTATCGTGTGCCAACCGGCTTTGCTGTTGCTGTTGCTGTTGCGAACTCGGCGTTGTCTTATCGTTGTCTCGAGTCGAGTCGACTCGGCTGGGGCGCCTAGGCGGTTTCGGTCTGTGTCCCACTGGCCGAGAACTCGATTCAATCATTCGATTCAATCTTCTTTGATGATGATACTGGTACTAACAAAAGCCCGATTCTTTCGTTTGCCTTTCCTGCTCAGACCGCACTGCAAGCTTTCTGTGGTGTGGAAACCATGGGGGCTGACCCCCTCAATGGCGCCGGTGCCTTCTGCGAGGCGAAGGACCTCACCCTGCCCACCAAGGACGAAGTCTGCAAGTATTCCATGGACTCCCCCCTTGGCTATGAAATGGTGTCTACAAGCGACGCAGGAACTATTGATGTTAGCGTTGCCTGCGCCCCTCCGAATCCACCAAAGCCACCTTCAGATCGCACCCTCAACCAGTGCCCACAGTACGCCAAACCAGTCGAAGCTGGTGTGCCTCTGGATACCTCAATTCCCGAAATTGACAAGTGCCAAATGAAGCGCAAAGATTCAATGTTGAAGTACTCGCCCAACTTTCCCAAAGACAGGCCTGATGTGTACATCGAAGTTAAGATCAAGGAACCTCCTTACCACACATTCCAGTTTTACCCTTCGCTGTATCCCGATTTTGGCCCCAGCAAGAAAAAAGAAGGTGAAGGTTATGTTCCTATCGTTAACAAAACCGTCTATGATATTCTCTACAGTGTTCAACCAGATGAGGGAGGGCAAGGTTTCAACTTCCGATACATCAGCAAGAATGGACCTGGAGCGTGGCAATCGTGCTCCTATTCCCCCATTGCCTTTGATATTGGTATGGATGGGAAAGTTGGGCGCATTGAAGACACAGTCAATGGATACAAGATTGATATTACTGGTGATGGAGAGATTGAACACTTGAAGGGATGGTTTGCCCCCGATGAGGGAATCTTGATTGATTTACACGATGAAGAAGGATTGGTCGACGTCTCAGGTATCCACATGATGGGTGATATGGGTGGCAAGTACACTGATGGTTTTGCAAAGCTCAAGACTTACGATGCTAACTGTGATGACAAGCTTGATGGCGAAGAACTTGATGGTCTCTACATTTGGGTGGACAAGAACTCCAACCTCGAGATTGACAACCCAGATCTTCTTGACGATCCTGCCGGCGAGATGTTCACTCTTGGCTACTACAAGATCAAGTCTCTGAATACCATCCATGATGACCTCAAATCCTGTGCCGAATTGGAGGATGGTTCCCGCATGCTTATGCATGATCTCTGGTTTGATGGATTCGACGAGCGTCGTCGTCTTCAAAGTCTGAGAGGTCGTCGTCTCTTGGAGTCACGACAACTTGGTGGTGATGACTCCAAGGACAAGTCTATGTCCAAGGACAAGTCGGACTCCATGGATACCAAGTCCGGTTCCAAGGATACCAAGTCCGGTTCCAAGGATACCAAGTCCGGTTCCAAGGATACCAAGTCCGGTTCCAAGGATACCAAGTCCGGTTCCAAGGATACCAAGTCCGGTTCCAAGGATACCAAGTCCGGTTCCAAGGACTCTGGTTCTGATGATGGTGAGGCGGCTGTCTCGCGAGAAAAATGTGAAGCTGCAATTTTGTGTGGCCCCAAGCCCAGCACCCCTGAACCAAAAACACCCGAAGAGCCTGAAACACCCGAAGAGCCTGAAACACCCGAAAAGCCTGAAGCACCCGAAGAGCCTGAGGGATGTGGAGCAAAGCCAATCCCCGATCATCTCCCTATTGGAGGATATTATGAGGGTAACCCCCAGTGTACCTCGGGTGGATCGATGGCACCCCTTGGATTTGATTTTGGCTGGAAGATGGATGGTTGCCAAGATGGTTCCTACACTCTTGATAGTGCTCCATCAGGTGGTGGAGAGATTAAGGGATCCTGCGGCATTGCATCCTCGATTGTATTCGACGTCACATGTAATGCTGACAAATCAGCCACTCTTACTTGGTCTGGTGAAGGTTCCTCCAATGTTGTGATCAAGATGAAGGGTGGAAATGGTGGAAGATTGTATGGCGAAGGCCACAATGGAATGGATTTCTTCGCTGGTCTCACTAAATCAGGAAACCAAGCAGGCATCAGTCACATTGAAGTCTGTCTCAATTGTGTTGGTTCTGATTGCGTTCCTGAAACCCCAGAAGAGCCAGAAGAACCTGAAACCCCAGAAGTGCCAGAAGAACCTGAAACCCCAGAGGTTCCAGAAGAACCTGAAACCCCAGAAGAGCCCAAGTCTGGGTCCAAGTCCAAGTCTGGATCGAAGGATGAGCCCAAGTCCGGATCCAAGGATGACAAACCCAAGTCCGGATCCAAGGATGACAAGTCCGGATCCCCAAGTCTGGATCCAAGGATGACAAGCCCAAGTCCGGATCCAAGGATGACAAGCCCAAGTCCGGATCCAAGGATGAGCCCAAGTCCGGATCCAAGGATGACAAGCCCAAGTCCGGATCCAAGGATGACAAGCCCAAGTCCGGATCCAAGGATGACAAGCCCAAGTCCGGATCCAAGGATGAGCCCAAGTCCGGATCCAGGATGACAAGCCCAAGTCCGAGTCCAAGGATGACAAGCCCAAGTCCGGATCCAGGACGACAAGCCCAAGTCCGGATCCAAGGAGACAAGAACACAGCCCAAGTCCGGATCCAAGGACGACAAGCCCAAGTCCGGACCAAGGACGACAAGCCCAACTGGATCCAAGGACGAAAGCCCAAGTCGGATCCAAGGAGACAAGCCCAATCTGGATCCAAGGATGACAAGCCCAAGTCTGGATCCAAGGACGACAACCCAAATCTGGATCCAAGGACGACAACCCAAATCTGGATCCAAGGACGACAACCCAATCGGATCCAAGGACGACAAGCCCAAATCGGGATCCAAGGACGACAAGCCAAAGTCGGGATCCAAGGACAACGAGCCCAAGTCGGGATCCAAGGACGACAAGCCAAAGTCGGGATCCAAGGACGACGAGCCCAAATCGGGATCCAAGGACGACAAGCCCAAGTCGGATCCAAGGACGACAAGCCAAAGTCGGGATCCAAGGACGACAAGCCCAAGTCGATCCAAGGACGACAAGCCAAAGTCGGGATCCAAGGACGACAAGCCCTCCAAGTCGGGATCCAAGGACGACAAGCCATCAAGCGACTCCAAGGACGACAACCATCCAAGGACTCCAAGGACGACAAGCACAAGTCGGATCCAAGAGACAAGCCATCCAAGGACTCAGGACGACAAGCCATCCAAGTCAGGATCCAAGGAGACAAGTCCGGATCCAAGGAGACAAGCCATCCAAGGACGACAAGCCATCCAAGTCAGGATCCAAGGACGACAAGCCATCCAAGGACAGACAAGCCATCCAAGGACGACAAGCCATCCAAGGACGACAAGCCATCCAAGTCAGGATCCAAGGACGACAAGCCATCCAAGTCGAAGAAATCCAAGTCTGCTGATTCTGGCGAGGAACCTGGCGACAAGTCTGGAGGTCCTGATAGTCCAACCTGTGGAACCAAGAATCCTTGGGATGGTTTGAACTTGTGGGAAATTGCTGATCAAGGCATTGATTTCCCCACCTGTGGTGATGTTGGTCAAGTTGAGTCACTTAAGGGTGCTCCCTTGATGAAGGGTGGTGAATGTGAACGGGTTAATGTTTGCTTTGGAAATGCTGGCAATGGCTGGATTCCGAAGACTGTTGACCGTGATGCCATCGGTGAGGACAACAATGGTCAAGGTGGTCTTGCCAGCTTCAATCAAAACAATGGTGAAAACAAGAAACCTAACTATTTCCCGGGAAGCCAGTCTGTTGCCAACCCGAATGGTGGTGCTAATGGTGTCATGAATGAAAACTGTGATTTCGTGTGCGACCCATGTGAAGAGTACACCTGTGATGATGGAACTGTTGTGAAGAGGATTCTCCCCACCTGTGCGTTTGCGCAGTGCCCAGATGACCAAGACAGCACTGATGTGACCACTGACATGGTTTTCAGTAAGTACTTTGATGATGTCATTGTCAATCTTGTGTCCATTTCCGGTTGGCTCATCGCTTTTTCCTTCCTTTCCTTTTTTCAGCTCGTGGAGATCCCCACTTCAAGACTTTCGGAGGAGAGCTCTATGACTTTCACGGAGAGTGCGATCTTGTTCTCCTTCGCAATCCTGAATTCAAGAACAAGCTGGGCATGGATGTCCATATTCGAACCAAGATTACTGACTGGTGGTCATCTGTAGAATCTGCTGCCGTCCGCATTGGAGATAGCACTCTTGAGATCTTTGCCAATGACAATGGAAAGGACTGGCTTTGGATCAATGGACAAGTCAATGGAGACTTAAAGGATGGAAAGTGGAACCGTGCTGATCTTTCTGGATTCATGGTGCGCTACAAGGAGACTGATGGCAAGTTCGGGCTCACCCGTCAAGTCAACATCTACTTGGAAGGTGTAAAGGAAGTCATGATCCTGAAGACTTTCAAGTCCTTTGTTCGTGTTGACATTGACTGGAAGGACAGTGAGAACTATTATGGTTCCACTGGACTTCTAGGAAGTCATGCTCACAACGGAGCTCGCCTTGGTCGTGATGGAGAGGCCATTACAGACCTCAATGCCTTCGGTCAGGAATGGCAGGTGCTGGCTACTGAGCCCCAGCTGTTCCACAGTTATGATGGAGCTGTGCTGCCACCCAACAAATGTGTCCTTCCTGATATGGGTGGTGCAAAACAGGCTCTGCGCAAACGCCGCCTTGCTGAGGGTATGCCACGCGAAGAAGCTGAGGCTGCTTGCAGCCACTTGGTGGATTCTGCGGAGAAGGAGGCTTGTGTCTATGATGTCCTTGCCACCCAAGACTTGAACTTGGCCAGTGCTTGGTAAGACAGTGGAATGTTGCGTGCAGTACCCATTTGGCTGAGTGACGAAGGTAGCTGTTTGTGGGAGGCGCATAGCTCTTAAAACCAGTAGTTGAGATTATTTATTAAAAGGGGTTTGCATGTCGCTCTCTGTGATGCTGCGCTGAGATTTGCAATTGTGTTCTTTGGTGTTTGAGAAAGTACAATACCGCACCTGAGCTCCCAAAAGCCTACGCGGATTGTCTTTTTTACAACTGCTTCCGTACAGCCTCCGGCAGGTCCCCCGCTTGAGGCCGAGGCCCCGTGTTGTCCACTTTTTCTCCTGAGAGATGCTTCCTTGGCCCTAACTACATTGCTATTATTACTGTTTTTGAACACTCTCAATAGTTGCTGTCTGCTGTCGAGGAGTAAGAGGCAGACCCAGTTGCTGTCTTTCGAGTGACGGGTCTGTTATTGTTGCCAGCGTGGCCCGAATCTTCAAAAATAATGCCAAAAGGGCAGAACAGTTCAATTCAGCTCGTTGTCTTCAAATCTTGGGCGAGTACGTCCGGTGGCGCTACCGGTACCGGTACTCTATTTGCGCCTCTTCTCACCCGTACCGGTACCATTGTACCTAACAGTCGCCACGCCAGCAGCAGTTTCGTTGCTATCTGACAAACTCGAGCGTCTTAACTTTGGCAAGTATAGGAGCATCTTTTGTGCTGCGGTACAGATAGTAGCTACGCATGTGAATGCTTCGTTCGTTCCAGGCTGCTTTCGGCAGTGTCCTCACTGTTGTTCTCGTTCTCGTCAAGCACGAGCAGTTAGTCTGCAAAGTACGTGTAGTTTATTTCTACGCGTAGTGATTGAGTTAATAATTAGTAGC
The DNA here is from genome assembly GCA_903772945.1 of Seminavis robusta. Lineage (NCBI taxonomy): Eukaryota > Bacillariophyta > Bacillariophyceae > Naviculales > Naviculaceae > Seminavis > Seminavis robusta. The sequence continues at coordinate 33,421 of CAICTM010000881.1, forward strand.
TAAGATAGATAGTCTGCCTATTCTCAACCAGTCAGTTCCAAATGCAGACTGACCAGCCAACATTTTACAAAGAAGAGAGAGATATGCAAGCAACCTACCAAGTACTATACTATGTTTCTGTGCTCCTGCATCAAGATGCTTTTCTCCGCCGTACTCACTTTACTACGATTGGTCGTGCCTCGACGCTCATTCTTTGTATTGTCCTCGCCCGCTGCTTCCGGCGTGACAATCACTCCGCAGAGTATCCTTTCTAGAGAACCATTCCAGACGCAGGCATTGGCTGCAACAAGGCTATTGGTGTAGCATTTTGTGTACGACGAGCTCTCCGACAAGCACAAGTGGGGAGAATCGTCGTTGCATCTTCATTTCAGTAAGACACAAGTCGTTCCTTGAGTAAGAAGAATGGTTGATGGACTACAACAGCTGTGTCGATTCACTTTGCGCGACAAGTATATTGCGGAGGATCTCGTTCCAGTGCTATCCACCGCCTTGGTAAGCAACATCCATCCATGTCTCTACGAAATTCTTGCTAGTATGAACCGATACTTCTGCTTGAAAGTGTCATTGCATCCGTCCCTGGAAGAATCAAAAAGGCGGAGAATTGAGATGAAAATTACACCAAGACTTCGATGCCCTTGAATCCCTTGAATCCCAATACTACCAGGTAGAAGTCGATATAGTTACATGCCTTGATTGTGAAGAAGAACCCGGTGCAAACCTTTGTTCGAACGCCTTCTTCCATAAAGAGCGTCTTCTTACTATCTTTGGACGAAGCTGCCAGCACCGGGAAATCACGGGGTCAACGTTGACTTCCCATCCTTGGGCAACGAAGAATCTCTGTTCTTCTCCACTTTCGGTAACGCCACTCGTTCTAAAGCATCATTTTGTTTGGCAGCCAAGCCGGTAATAATTAATATACAAGGCCAAACTGTGAGAGCTTGATTCAAAGCCACCACGGTCTGAAATCCTACAGCTTTTCAACAGCTCCCTTCCTCGAGACCCAATGCATCGATTTAACTTTCTTTGGTTCCAGTTTCCTTTTGCACTGGCTACTAGCTAGGTACCGGCGGGCAATAGTCTTGGGTTGCTTTCCTGTTTCTCGGGTGAAGATCAGAGTACTAGCTAGTCTAGTATGTCATGGACGACTGACAGCCTTAATTATGCTTCAGTAGTAGTAGTTGTTGTTGTTGCAGTAGTGGTGGTGGTGGTGGCGGTGGTGGTGGTTTTTTGAAGGCTTTGAAGCTTCTAGATTGCGAGCCTATTAATCATTAATCTACCTAGAAAATTCATCTCCTCATTCTCACTTCGGTGAGAACAGCTCTTGTTCGGTTACTCTTGGGCCTCCAAATCTCTCTCTTTTACATTCAAACATTGCATTATTGCATCCAAATTTCATTTACTTACATCCAGAATATCATTGCTGGACACACGAGGTGAGTACATCCTAAGGTGCTTACAGACCAAAGAACTCCAAATACTCCACTTAAGAATCACAGTTCCCTTGGAAATAGTCCTCGGAACACCCTCTCCTCTTTGGCTGGAAGCCCATACTTCAATCTTCTTTAACAAACATTCAATACTCGTCGTCTCCACAGAAAGTGCCCACGTGCTTCTTGTAATCACTTCCTCCAACGTTCTTGATGAAAATGTCACTGCACGTTTCCGTGTTCGAGATCCACTTCACATAAATCGTCTCTTCTTCCTTCAACTCGCGAAGGAAATTGATCCTTGTTGCCACATGTCTTGTACGTCCTGTAGACATCCAGCCATTGGCCAGATCAACGGTGCCCTTGTTGTCCATGTACAGAATCATTGGTTTCTTGACCTTCAACGCCATGGATTCTAAAATGCGCATCGTGTACAGTATGTCTTGTGCACACTCCGTGCCGGCCACGAATTCCGCTTTGGTCACAGACAGCGTCATACACTTCTGCATCTTGCTTCTTGCCGTGACCAGCGCGTTATTCGGGAATGTAGATACTCCTGAAACGCTTCTTCGTGTCATTGGATCTGCTGCGTAATCCGAGTCCGACGGTCCATGCACGACAAACTTGTAGTCTCGCGATCCATCCCACGTGCCCACTGGCTGCAACGTTAAGCCCCTGTTTGGAGTGCACGTGCAGTAGTCCAAAAGTCGGTACATTGCTTTCATATGGGCCAACACAGAGGAGAGTTTACCTCAGTTCCTCCCAACTTTAATTGTGAAGCATTTATTTAAGCATTTTCTACCAAGGCTACATAAAAACTAGTGACTTAGACCAACACACAGGAGTAAGATTTGATGAACGCAAACCAGAATACTATTATTTTACTATACGTCTGTACCATGGATTGTAAATATACGGCTCCTGAGAGTATGGCATGTGTCCAGAACTATTGAAACGTACACTATTACTATACGAGTTTCTTCAATGCAGGATTTGAATTATTGGCTTATATCTTTGAGGGCTCTCCTAATACGCCTCCAGAGAGTATGTCATGTGTCACGAACTATTGAAAAGTATACTATTACTATACGGTTTGAGTCAATGCATGATTTGCGATTAAAGCTTATATCTTTAAGGGCGCCCTTACTAACGCCTGTGCAGGATAGCTAATGTCTTATTTTAACTAGTTACAAAAATGACATAAGCCAGAAAATTCGAATCCTGCATAGCAAATGACGCTATAAACAATTCTGTACGAATCTAACAAAAAGGTTAATTACGATTGCCTACTGTTTTACTATATGTATTCGCTCTGTGCAGGATTCGTGTTCTTTGGCGATTTCACGGAACATGATAGCACGATCAATGCATGTTTCAAAAGTCACCTTTACTTATGCCTATGCAGGAAGCGATTATACTGGTTAACAGAAGATATAAGGTCGCTAGTTCGATTCCTGCGTAGCAAGTTTTTTGCACCCCTTGTATCTTTTACTATGCAATCTGCAGTACGCATTCACCAGGGAGGGCAGTCACAAATTCTCATATGGTGCCCTTTGTCAAGCTAGGACTTAAAAAATTCAAGTCCTGCTTATCAACGATTTTACACTATTTACTATACACAGTACTGTATGCATCTACTAATTTCACAATTCAAAAAGGAATTTAGTACCGTTTGTGCAAACCACACTACGATTCTATAGTAAAATAGTATGATTGTGCTTTGTCAACACGAAATGGTACTCTGTCTCGCTGCATGCTAGCTACCGGTACTACCAGTACTTACCTAGCTAGCTAGCTACTAGCTATAGAGCCACTCTCCTCTTTCTTTATCTTCTAACTTTCTTTAAATAAAATAATTTTATTTCAAATAAAACCTATGCTCCTCAGTGGCTCCCCTAGGGTCGTTAATGTGGCGTTGCCGCCAAATCTTGAGAGTTCTCTTCCTCTGTTGAGAACATCTAGTCTGCTCCACCTCATCATGTGGAGAATCTTGCCCACACCCGACATGTACTTTGCTTGGTCCTTGTCTTCGATCTTGGCGTCTGGTTCTCCTGCTCTTAGGACGTCACCAGCTACTGCTGGTGTACTGTGCGACTGGCCTGGCAATCCGAATTCGTCGCGATAACTTTGAAGGAGCACTGGTTGAGTGAACTTCAACGTCTGGTTCTTCCAATCATGGTCGACCTTGCATCCAACGTATTCTTGGAGTTCTCCAACATCATCACATTCGAAGAACTGCTGCAAGTCGGACTTAGCAGCAAACACACGCCCTTTTGGTCCTATGATCAGGCAATCGTCAACCCAGCTGATCAACATCACCAGCCCTTCTTTCATCCACTTGAAATGCAAGCATGAATCGGCCTTGCTTCTTGTCATCTGCATCTTCCTTAGAGCGTCCACGAGCACTCTCCACCACTGTAGTACTGCCTGTTTGGTCCCGTACAATGTCCTCATCAACAACAAGACAACGTTTGCTGGAAGCAAACGCTCGAAACCTTGTGGGATTTGGATGTAGATCTTGTGTTCTGGTCGGAATCTATGAATTCCTAATTATCTTAAAAATATGTCTTTGTTTGCTCGGTGACACTGGAGGCAATTTCCTGGTATATATACCATTTCATCACTCCCCCATTGCCGAACAACTCTGCAGGTTCTCTCGAATCACGTCGTGGGACTGGTGATTCTTGAGTTCGAGCAGTTGGTGACACCCAGCACTAATTCGCATGTACTGGTGTGTATGCAGGTATTTATTTACGCTTTAGCGCTGCCTGTACTCAAGCGCTAGCCTTCAAGATCATTGGAAGGGATCTTCTTACGTACGTCAGTAGAGGTTCGTCGGGTTCTCATCCGGAACTGACGTCAGTGGAGGTACGTGTTCTCTGACGCGACTCGTGTGTTCTCCCCCGGAACCTTGTAGAAATTCCGGGACTATGTGGGGAACTCCGAGTGTGGATACTACTGTACGGTGTTCTTCGGCGAATGCAAGGGAAGCGAACTGATGCTATCTATCTTGCATACGGAAGGGTACTGACTGTGGTGGTACCAGTAGGATACTCGTACGTTCTTCGCTTAACTCACGAACGGTGGTGGAGAGCCATTTCTGAAGGACTTAGACGATTTCACTAGTTGTTTGCCATGCAGTGTCACGGTGGGAAGGAGAACCCCCCCAGAGCATGACTACTATGTTATCTATTGAACATCTTTATACTATTTGACTGTAGAGGCTTGCTATCTCTAAGCCTGGAGGTGAACTTCTCCCCCAAGTCTTTACGAGGAATGGTTGGTGTTGCACGGGGAATTGAAGACCATAACTCCCCCGGAACGGGTGGTGTTCGTGTTCAGGTTCCAAGCCTACTAATGAATCATATACTACGGAGTAGAGGGGGACTCACGGGGTACCCTTACAGTACTGTTAATCCTATGAATTCCTAATTATCCTAAAAATATGTCTTTGTTTGCTCGGTGACACTGGAGGCAATTTCCTGGTATATATACCATTTCATCAGGAATGGGGCAAGCAAGAACGCTCCGCAAACGTCCATTACTTCTGCCCAACATTCTCCCAGCAGCATCAGAATAAGGCAGATCCTGATGGTGTGCTCAGCTGCCACTGGTGCCGCTTTGTCGTCCTCATCATAATGCTCGCCATCTATCTGCTCGAAGCCACGTGCCACCATTCTGGCACGGAATTTGCCATTCGATTTCTTCTTCATTGCCCATTTCGTTGATAGGACAGTAGACCCTTGTGGCAAGTCATCGACCTTTTTGGTATTCTTCTTCGACAGCATCTTGCCACTCTTCTTTGTCACCGGTGGCCATTGCTTCGTTATATGTGAGCACGTGTAGTTCATGCGCGTTGGTAAATCCTCCACCAATGCCGGCACCGACACATGCCACTTCTCCAAATGCTTCTGGGAAACGTTCCATGGCATCATAGTAGCGTTCTTCTGTCGCTTTTAGGCCAATCTTGTAATCTGCGGTTGCGCCACCAACCTCCATGGTCTCTATTAATCTATTTGGTCCCTTCACCGTGCGACCTGATCGTGTCTGCCTTGTTTTGGGTACTGCCCCTTCGACTTCTCCTGTGTCGCCAGGTTCTTCACCTTCCGGTTCTTCGTTCCCTTCTTCCAGGTTCTCTTCTCCTTGGAATTCTTCTTCGACGCCGATTTCATTCGAGTCGACCAACGTATCCTCGTTGTTTGTTCCCTCTCCAGCTTTCTTGCTCTTCGGGTAGTACATCCTGTGTAACCACATAACGTCTCTTGTTACATGGACTCTCCTTGTGTTCGGGTCCCACATCTCGTAACAATTGCCTGCATGTGCAGCTGGATACCCAACAAACATGCAGACGACACCACGGTCCTTTCCTTTTGGCTGTAGCTTGGACGTTATCGTGACCGTACCTGCTTCTCCTCTTGAGGTGATCAACATACGGTGGATTTTCACCCAGAATGTGCTCGTATCGCGTCTTCAGTGTTCCTTCCAATCGCACTGGTACCAATCCATCGAGTTTGGTTGCTGTTTCTGCTGCTTTCGGGAACACCAAATGTCTCACATATTCTGGTACGTTGGCATCGGTACACATGGCTCTGGCTCTGTTTCCGATAACACGAAACCCAACTTCCACTGGTGAGTTCTGCTGCGGTGTGTCTCTTGCAGTGCACACATAGGCGAGTCCAAGTCTCCAGTCTTTGCTTTCACATCTCTTCTCGGGTTTCTTGTTTTCTCCAGCATTATCCATGCGTAAATACTTTGGCATGATGCTGTTGCTCTTCATTCGGTAGAGCTTTTCTGCTGTTGGTTCGATCATTCCACTCTTGCTCTGGAACATGTCGGTGATCTTCAGTCCTGCATAGCCGGAAACCATCATCCTCCATACTTTGCAGATTGTTCCTGGTTCACCACTCTTGTTGTCGCGTCTCCTAAGATCGCAGCAATCGAGGTAGAATCGATCTGCATCTTTGGTTGCTTGCGAATCAACCTCTGTTCCTTTAGGAATGTTCTTTTGCTTTGCTTTTCCGATGGAGCATGCTTCACACGTGTCCAGCGTTCCTCTCGTAAGTGTCCACCCTAAGTAGGCTGCCACCTTGCGAGTGGTATCTTCGTTGATGTGTCCCAGTAGACTGTGTGCTTGTAGGATGTTGCACTTCTTCTTGGGAGTCTCGATGTTTGACATCCCAACTTGATGTCGAATCTGAGCTCCATGTCTCCTTTCTGGATGGCAATGTGGTCACCATCCCCACTCAACGACCAACCATTCATCAGTCTCTTGGTAATGCTCACCAAATTGAATGGACAGTCAGGACAAACTGACACTTCTTGGAACATTATGTTTGTTCTGTTCCTTGGTTGTTGCATTGGATCATGGCCAATTTCCCAATCTTCTTTGCGTTAGATAGTGTGCCGTTGGATGTCATTGCCGAATCACTCTTGTCGGCATCCTTCAATCTGAATAGCCCTGTTATGTGCCTCGTCATGTCGGTTGTTGCAGCTGTGTCAGCGACCCAGATGTCTGGATCATTCAGGACTTCCATGGAATCCGGGAACATTTGTAGTCCTGTTGTAGCACACATAATGGAGTGCCCTTTCCAACCAGTGATTGTTGCTCCTCCGACTTCTCCTCCTCCATTGTTGGTCTTCCGGGAGACCCAGTTGTTAAGTCTTTTGCTTGCGTTCTCTGGCAATTCCCAGCAATCTCTCTTGAAGTGTGGTCCACCACACTCCCAACATGGGCCTTTCTTCTTGAACTTTTCTTTGAAGTTCTTCTTCCCGTTGTTGTTCACCGCGGCCATCACCACTTCCTTTCCATTGCCTTCTTGTTTCTCGGTAAGTTTCTGTCCATTTGTGAGTCTCCAATGCTGCATCATGGCGTTCTCCAAATCTTCCAGTTTCAATGCATCACCTTTAATGCATTGTTCACAGGTGATGATTGACTGGTATCCAAGTGGTGCTGCAGCCATTGCTGCCGCGATCAAGTCATCGTCATCCACCGTTCCAGCAGCAGAAGAAAATCGATTCCTAATGCCTCTGAGCTTCTCGAACAGTAGTGCAGGTGACTGCTTTCCGTCCATACGGAGCCTTGTGAGTTGGAGCCGTAGTTCAACTCTGCTGATTGTGTCTTGGGGCCTGAATCGTTCGAACAGTCCCTTGACTATTAAGTGGGCTTTGCCACTCGGCCATTCATTGGATCTTGCTGTCAACAAGATTCCCAACAAATTTTCACTTGCGAATGACAACGTAAAGTTGTACACCACCATTGTGTTTCTCTTTCTTGCGTCTGTGTTAGGTTGTGTCTTGTTTGCTCCTAACCCTTCTGCAGCTGGCAACTCGCCTTCTGCTGTGGTCTTCAGAGCTTGTGAGAACTTCAATAGCATGGCGTATCCAGAAAATCGCATCCACCACATCTGAAAGTCTTCTTGCTTTCCGGTGAACATAGGTTGCCTTACGCTTTTCGATGTCTCATCTTGAATGTCCGCCATCTTGATATCGTTCTGTGGCAATCACTTTGGTTGCCACCAATCCTCTGTACTTCCAGGATTCACACCGATCGATCGTTTCGGTGTCGACAATCAACCTCAACCTTTCGCTGTTAATACTTAAGTATGTTTGAAGGTTTGAAGCTTCCAGATTGTGAGCCTATTAATCATTAATCAACCTAGAAAATTCATCTCCTCATTCTTACTTCGGTGAGAACAGCTCTTGTTCGGTTACTCTTGGGCCTCCAAATCTCTCTCTTTTACATTCAAACATTGCATCATTGCATCCAAATTTCATTTACTTACATCCAGAATATCATTGCTGGACACACGACGATGAAATTAGCAATAGGAGCCTCTATGGGTGCGCCACAGCTGTGCTGGTTTAGTCGGATGGAAACAATGCTTTTGATCGTGTACAGTCAATCAGTACACACAGCATTGCAGCCATGTGACAATTTGTATATAGCTGAGGCATGCCTATGTGTTCCAGAGCATATAGCCTTCAGTCTAGATACAATGGAATGATCCAGGCCAACAGTCCTCTCCTAGGATCTCCAACAGTAGGATATCCTCTCCAAAAGAGCCAGTTCTGTCAACTGGAGTGAAATCGTGGTAATGATGTTTAGCTTATAGTAAGAAAGATAGTAATGAAAGAGTAACCCCTGAGACCCAGTAGCACCCTCAGCCCTGCAGTAGATAGATTCCTGCGAGGTATGTGCTAGGGCAATGTAACCAGCTCCCCAAGTACTTTGAAGTAGTGATTGGGTAGCATTGATCCAGCTCTTTTGAGCTGGCCTTTCAGCCAGTGGAGGAGATCTTCATCAACCAGAGATCTCCCTCCCAGCTCCTGTGTTCCTACAACTGAGCTCCCTGGCGGAGATTCATAGGATTAACAGTCGCATAGCGACACAAGAGTGGCTACACAGAGCGTACAGAGTGAAAGAGTGGAAGACGAGTGGAAGAAGAGGAACCGCGACACGAAAATCGCGATCGTGCCGAAAACTGGAATCGCGACCGATTCGAGCGGAACCAAGTGGTCCACCTACTAACCTGGACATCCTCTACAAGCTACCATTGTTGCAAGCTTGTTAATCGGCCTAGGTAGACCGGCCGATAGTGGAATAGACCGCCATTGTCGCAATCGATCGATCCGTACGAAGATAGCGATTTTCTCAGTCGTGCTTGGAGGATACTGGCAAACAAACCGGTACTCACAAGACACGTACCTCTTCCGAGTGACGTTTGTTCCGAAAGCAAGCCGAGCCTGAGATCCAACCGGATCCTCACATTTTCGTTCGAAACACGAACTTTGCCTTGACTGGACGCGAAGGAACCCGGAAAGCCTCGAAGATACGTGTCGATCGCTCGCTCCGTGTACGAGTTGATTGACAGCCTCTAAGGTAACTCCAGGTACCACGGCAACACCTTTCGAGCTGTTAACAAGGTACCCAAGGATAGTAGTGGATAGAGGAGGTTCTGCTTGGTCATCTACTAGCAGTGCAAGCCCTCAACTCCTCATTTTGGATTTTCTGTGATTGTGTTTGTGCAGCACCTCTCCAGCCACACATACACACACCAACACCAACAATACTCATCCAACCGGTACCCTTCCAAGGAACAGCAGGCAACACCACTACACTACCACTACACTACTACACTGTCTAGCCAGCGCACCAATCATCATGGGCCGCAAGAAGAAGAAGCAACAACAGGAAATGGATGCCAGTGACACCATATCACTAGCATCCAATGGCACCAACACACAGGAGAACACCAACAGATCCACTACTGCAGAGGCACCAGCTCCAGTTCCAGCTCCTGCCAGAACACCTGTGGATCCCCCAGGCTGTTTGTTACCACCACACCACAGTGCCACCTCCAACTTGGCTTCCTCCAATCTAGCCAACCATGACACAACAACAACAATGATCAGCCAATGACTTGAGCAGCTGACATTGGCATTGACAGAGGCATCAAAGCAAGCTGCCCTTGATCCTTGCAATGCACCTCCCCTCCATGGCATACTATCCCATGGCTCTATTCCTAGAACACCTGTGTTATCACTCAAGCCCAGCCCTGAGATAAAGGCTGGGAGGACCGATTCAGAACCAGGCAGTTTGGAACAGAGCTTGTTGGGTGATGTTAGGGACCCTCTTGGTTATCCATTCCAACTGCATGTTGCCATGGATGTTGCCTCTCCATCTATTGGAGATGGCTACTATGACCAAGTATGGGCCCCCAATGGGGAGGAATACACCCACCAACCAACAACAATCCCAGGAAATATTCAGTGTCGAAGACCTTGTAAGAAGCCTTGTGCTCTGGCTATGACGATGAAAGCCTATACCAAGTGTCGAACTCTTGTTGGATCTAAGAGTAGGTAGGCTGTGGCATCTGCCTTGGCACGGAAGTACCTGCCTTCCGGGTTCTGGATTGCCACCGCCTCCACCTCCTCCAGGACATGGATCAGTTCCATCAGGATCTCCTTGGCCACCGTTGTCATTACCTTGTGGATTGCCACCAAAGCAGTCTGGATTTCCTGACCAACAGGACCTGCTACATTGTTGGGACTGCTTCCCTGCATCCTTTTCATGGGAGACATTCCATGCATGTTGGAGAAGATGGATTGCTTCACTGTGGTTGTGGCCATTGGCTCCCCAGAGGATTGGGAATGGAGTTCCTCTTTGACTGCTCCTCCAGAGGCACAAAAGGTTGGCTGATTGAGGGATGGCTGAATCACTGGTGTCTGGGATGAGACAACTCCAGTAGGTTGGATGGTTGAGGACACAGGTTGGATGGGAGTGTCTCTACCCTGGGGTGTGA
>CAICTM010000882.1:0-44023 GCA_903772945.1 Seminavis robusta
TAGGTTACCAACCAGATAGCGAAAATCTATCTGGTTACAGGTTATAGGTTACGTAAATGGTTAAAAGACTCAACCAGATAGCCGTAACCGTAGGTTGACCACTGCTGGTTCGCACACCCTGATTCCGACATCCTGGACAGGCTACAGTCTGTAATGCGGAGGACCGGTGTGCACGGTGTGCAGCTCGGTGTGCCCACGAATTCTTACACGAGAAGGAAGGTGCAGTTCAAGGTTCAGGCTAGCAGCTGCTGGACGGTACGGTATACACACTTAATCCGCTCAAGCGGCTTGACATTCCACGATGCTTCAAAATGGCTCTACCCGTATGGCAATGTTGGGGCAGAATCCAATGCTATGCTGCTGCTGTGGGTCTGCATAAGATGTCTGCATAAGATCTCTGCATAAGATGCATCCTTATCCTCCCGTCCAGGCCCCTCAAAGTGATTGCTGCAGTGCATCGAGGAGGCGCTGAAAAAAGGTTTTGCTACCTGACCTACCATTGTACTGTATTACCTGTACCGATAGACAACTTGTACACCGTTGCAACACACTAGAAACGTAATTGAAAAACGAGCAACAGATCCTCTATATCTCATTTATCATTTCTTTTCACTACTAGAACGGCGCTTTTATTGCTTTCCCACTGCCAAACCATTAGGGGCCGCATCAGATCACATCACATGCTCAATCTATCTAGTCATTTGCTTACTTCCTTTTCTTTCAAAAACTTGGCTCCCGCCTGGTCAGCGGCGCGAATGGCATCCACCATCATGTCCACCGTCACTTCAAAGGGTTCATTGTGAGCCGACTCGCCCGGTGCCAAGGACCGTTCTGCAATTTCGCAAACGGCTTTCTCCGAGCTGACATCCACGCCGAGACCGGAAAGGACCAAGGGGAGTCCTACCTTGTGGTTAAACTCCAAGACAGTGTCGAGTTCTTCGCGGGGACGACCTTCCAAAATGAGCTGGGTCAAAATGCCAAAGGCAACCTTTTGTCCGTGAGTGTAGGTTGCCGTCTCTTTTTGAGATGTGAGCCCATTGTGCACCGAATGAGCGACACAGAGTCCTCCGGACTCAAATCCCAAACCACTGAGAAGGGTGTTGGCTTCCACGACGCGCTCCAGAGCCGGTGTGACAGCTTGACAGTACAAGGATTCGACGGCGGCGGGTCCATCCTCGAGGAGAATATCACAGCACAACTTGCTAAGGGCAATGGCGGTCTCGGTTTGTTTCCCTCCTAGAAAATTGTCGGCGTGAGCTTCGTGAACGGTCCTGGCTTCGTAGTACGTCGCCAAGGCATCTCCGAGTCCTCCCACGAGCATACGAACGGGAGACTTGGCCACAGCCGTGGTATCGACCAAGACGAGTGTGGGATGACGGCACATGAATCGGTACTCGTGGAAACTGTGATCTTCGTGGTACATGACACACAAGGCCGAGCAAGGAGCATCGGTGGAAGCGACCGTGGGACAAGAAACGAATTCGCAAACACTGCCATCTCCCACCAATCCAACGGCAGCTCGAACGGCATCAATGATCTGTCCTCCTCCAAAGGCCACCAGGGTTTTGGCATTCTGCGTCACGGCATGGTCGGCAATGCGTTGGGCTTCCGCAGCTGTGCAGGTTCCTCCAAACAATAGTTCGGTATGCTCGTATCCGGCATCTTTCAAAGAAGTCGTCCAAGCTTCGCCCAGCAATTTCTTGGGGGTAGCCGTCGTCACAACCACCACTGGACCCTTCATGGCCAGCTTTTTCATCTCATTTCCCAATTGATGGGTAGCATTGCGTCCTTGCACGTAGCGCTCAGGGGAAGAAAATACTTTCAAGTTGTTGGAGCCAGACATGGTGATGCTTTACAATAAATGAACCCTTTAAGCTAGCTAATAGTGCTTCTGGATTGCAGTTGGCTAGATCTGAAAATTATGACCTACAACATCTTTCCTTTGCCGGCACATACTTTTGGAAGAAGAAAGATACAGGTACCAGAAAATAGCTTATCTTGAATAAAATACTGAATTGAATAGTAATGATTTATTACTGTGTATTCTTTTGATTGCGTTATCATCTCAGTTCAAATGGTTGATTTTGAGTATTGAATCATTGGGATAAAGTATAATTATCTAAACTCAAAGCGACCAAAAGAACCCCACCCATTCTGTTGCTTGCGAAGCCCAACTCCTTTCAAGTTCAAGGGTTCTCCACAATCTAAATCTTACACACCATTTCCGTCCTCTGAGCTGTCCATGGCCAATAGTATTTGGGGAAGCAAGCTACTTCGTCGACGCACCATCTTTTCTTAGAATGATCAATCGAATGAATCAAGGATCAAGAATCGAATCGAGATCCAAGCCACTACTGCGGCCAAGAGCAGAGCTGAGGCAAGCTCGCTACTGTAGACTACGTCAAGTTCCACATGTGATACAGCATAAACGTTGTCCTGAACTTTAGCTGCCCTCTGGGCTTTGAAAGCAAAGCGCCTTATTGCTTCAAACATGGACATATTGGGAAGAGGCAGCAAACGGAAGAAGATCAACGGAAGCGCCCCTGTTGGAGGTAGTACGGTATCTTTTGCCCATTCCAGGAAGACTTGCTTGTCGTTCCTAGCTAGCTATCGCCACAAAACCCGTCCCTAATACTAGTGCTGGACTACTACCTCATGATGCACGCATGTGAGTGAGCCAACTGAATGATCAATCTTAGTGGTGATTTGGTTGAATCGAATCAATTGCGTGCTTGGTGATGGACTTCCGAGATCTAGTAGAGCTATCCCTTGCGACCGTGGCTGGTAGCTCTAGCTAGCTGGAGAGAGCCAATGTTGCATTGAAGTGGAGCAGCGTGGACCTACTTGATATCCGCGCTGAGCGTTGAGCAACCCATGACGTAACAGGCGCATAATAAAAATTTAATAATTAGCTTTAAAAGCTTACTGGGAGTATCGGGAAATGACGCAATTTGCATTTTTGACACTCAAATTGACTTGAGTAGAGTCACAGGCGGGAATCAAAAGCAAAAATTGACAACTGATGGCAGGTGGAAATTCGGATGCACTGCGGTTTTGATGTTTCGATGTTTTGATGTCAAAAATCAAAAAATCAAATCAAATCACGACAATCAATCAATAATGGCAAATCAAAAATCAATCAAAAATCAAAACGTGTTTTGATGAATTTGTTGACTCAACACCAAGTCAAAATTGAGTCAAAATTGAGTCAACAACTCGTCAACAACTCGTCAACAACGTCAACAACTCGTCAACACTGTCAACAGAAAGTCAACGCTGCTGTCAAAACTGTACTCAATCGAATCAACAGACTCGAATCGAATCGAGCAGTCGCCGCCAGCACACTGAACCAGCCACACTGAACCAGCCAGCACATTGCCAGCACATTGCGACTGAACAGCCAGCACATTAACCATTACCTGTCCGACCGCGCCAGCGCCACCCGCACACCTTGGTGGCCGTGGAAGCAATAATGGAAGTGGGAAGCCAATAATGGAAGATGAAGCATGGAAGATGGAACATACAGTGCGTTGGCGAGCGAAGCACCACCGAAATCACCCCTAGCAGCACCACCAAATCCACCCCTAGCAGCGCCATTGCGCATTTTGGATTCAAAAATAAACTACTCTCCTAGACCTGCATCGGCATCCGTGGCATCCATCTCGTCGGCATCCGCATCCACGCGTTGTTTCGTATAGTCACAGACCTATAGTCACAGACCTTGGTAGGAAGCCCAGACAAAGTCCGCAAAGCTCCATGAATTCATCTGTTCCACGCTACCGGTAGCTGACAGATGTTCTTCATCAGATGTTTCTCTGATGAAGAAGATTGATTGACTTGGTGGTTTCGTATCATTGATCGGTGGTTTCGTATATCGGGTGCGAAACGTATCATTGATCGGGTGCGGGTGCGAAACTGCGAATGCGGTAGGGAAAACTGGCTGCGAATGCGGTAGGGAAAACTGGCCGGCTGGCTTCCTATCAAGTAGACTTTAGTCACTTGATGGATCCTGGAAGATTGGATCGGCCTGGTTGCACTTTCCGATTGATTCGATTCGCATCCAAGAGCTGTGCTTGCCACCACAAGATCATTTCCTGTTCAATCATTTCCTATTCGAGCAAGGAGCCGCTACGACTAACACTATCAAAGCAACCAAAGACTAACATTATCAAAGCAACCAAAGATGGCATCTCCGATTGGTGGCTTGAGCGATGATATTTGGACTTCGAAGATCCTTCCACTCCTGGGCATGGGACAATATGCCTACATTGGAGCTACCAGCAAGAAATTCAACCAAATCTACAAGGAGTACTGTGAACTTGTCAAAATGAAGCCACGAGTCTATGCTGTCAGAGTTCCAGGAGGCGCACGAGAAGAAATCATGAAGCAGCCGCAACTTTCACATTCTACAGCACTGCTTTCTTCAACGTGGAATGTGCCAAATACTGGGACACATTCTACAGCTCTTTCTTTCAGATGGATTCTGCTAAATACTGGGACGTGTGTTGGAACAAACGTCCCACCCAAAACAAGGCATGCGAAAAAATTGCAAAACATGGAACACTGAAAGTCCTGCAATGGGCACGGCAGACATTTCCATGGGGCACGTCGTACCATTGCTGCCCTAGCCAGTCGCGGACATCTAAAAAGCATCCGATGGGCCGTCGAGAATGGCTGTTTGATTTTCCCTCGTGACTGCAGTCCATGGGATGCTGCTGCAGGTGGTGGGCACCTTGAAGTACTAACATGGGCGTACAGCAATGGATTCGAAGCAAGTAGGCGTGGTTGCGCAGATGCAGCAGAGGGAGGGCACCTGGAAGTGCTCAAGTTCCTTCATGCAAATGGTTGTGATGGAACAATGGACATGTTCTCATGCTGCCCAGGTGGTAATTTGGAATGCTCAAATTTGCCCATGAAAAGCTGTCCCATGGACATGGATACTGCCTCTATGCTGCTACAAACGGACATCTCGAGTGCCTCAAATACGCCCGAAAAATGGGCTGTCCATGGGATGAATGGATATGCTGTGCAGCTGCTGGAGAAGCCATTTGGATGTTCTACGATGGGCCGTTGAACAGGGATGTCCGTCCACTGGAGGGCCAACATATCAACGCCAAGAATGTGGCTGCGGGAGAAGGGCAGCTAGAGAGTCTCAAGTACATCCTCAGACAAGAGAAGGACAACTTCTTGCATGAAACGCTTTTTGAAACTGCAGCAACAAATCATCGTTGGGTGGTACTCAAATGGCTTTGTCTGGAGGCTGGTAAGTGTGCTAAATTGGCGCTTCTTGAGAAAGGCCTTGAGCTATGGGAAGAATATCATTCGGCTCTCAACGCCTAATTTGACCCAACCCAAATCAGAGAATTCATAGCTAATTCATAGTCTACTGACCCATTCATAGTCTAGCTCTCGTACATCATGTACATCATGCAGAGCTCTCGTCCACATCATGTACATCAATGCATCATGCATGTACATCATGCAGTACATCATGCAGAGCTCTCGTGCATCATGCAGACATCATCATGATATCATGATGGGCTCTTCAGCTCTTCAGATGGCTTGTGCATCATCATGCACACAGCGCCAGCCCCACAAGTGTATCCATGGGGCTCGCGCTAAGGACTCACCTTAATCCAAAAGCGCACCTCTGCCTGATGCACGCAAGCATTCTCCATCGGAGATTGGCTTGCTTGCAAAACTAAGCTCACATTTTAAAAATGTAGGAGATGGTATCGTCCGTTACCACCTAACACCCACAGTGTTGAGGTCAGGGGCGGAGCAGGCGAGAGCACGCAAGCCAAGTACACAAGCAGCACGCAAGCCAAGTACACAAGCCGGGTAGGATTCAATAATAGCTAGAATAAAACTTAAACCAATAATAGCTAGAATAAAACTTAAGGATGTCCCACGGGGATACAGTGCGTTTTAGTTTTAAGATTATATTTGCTCACTTTTTCTACGCATCATCCAAATTGAATCGAACTATCGGCATCAGAAGGGAAATCGATCGTATCATCATCACCCCATCGTCCCGCCAACTACCGCCACGCACCGGGTCATCGACATTGGCGTCATCGACATTGGCGTCAATCGGCATCGACATTGGCGTCATCGGCATCCATCTCCCTCGCGACGTCGTGTTAATAACCTTGAAAGGAAGCTCAGACAAAGCCGTCAAAGCCGTGATGAATTGCCCGCGTAGCAAGTGGTGGTCAAATTCGTTGACGTACTCTTCACAGACCTCATCATCTCCTGCAAACCACATCACATACAAGGAATCATCGCCAGTGAGATGGAACTCAATCTTCACCGCGGTGCTAAGATCCTTAGACATCACAGCGTTCAAAGACGCTCAATGTCTTCATGAATGCTGATTCCGTGGTAGTTAATATTAGCCATGTTGATATTGAAATCTCTGTTTGCTGTTGTTCGAGTTGTGGCTTTGCTTGGATTTCAACTGTTCGTTGGTGGACATCAGGAGTCCATGTTCGATGAGCACTGCTGCTGCCTTGGCTTTGTCCGTCGGGTCTTGTGCCATTGCATGCGCGGCCTTGGCTTTGGCAATTGCTCGGTACTTGGAGATGCTGAGGTTGCCATGGCAACCAGTTTGGGGCTTCCGAGACATCGGGTGGGTCGGTGGGGAGGGGGTCGGTGGGGAGGAGGTTGTAGGAGGTTGTTGTTGTTGTGGCCGTATGTCCACTTTATGTTTGAAGACGATGTTGTTGAAAGTTGTTGGCAGTTTGTTCTTCCCAACAGTTACTGATCACAGACCGACTGACATAGTCGAGTCCAGTCAGTCAGTCGGATGCTCTTTCCAAGCAGGCGTCCCTCGCTTTCCACGCAGGCGTCCCTCGATCCCAATCGGTAAGGGACTTGACCGCATTCATCGAAACACAAAAGAAGTCCATAGTAACCCACTTGTTAAAAGAAGCAGCTAAGTGAGCAGCACAAGGAGCACGCAAGCCATTCTCATCGGAGATTGGCTTGCTTGCAAAACTGAGCTCACATTATCAATCATGTGGGATTGATTTTGATCATACCACTGAGCACTCCCACACGAAACAGAAGTTGGAGCTGTCACGCCCCAACGAAACAACTAGACAGAAATTACTACAGAATACAGAAACCGTCCAATGCAACCACCACCGGTACCATTGCAGCTACTAGCTAGGACTCAAAATCGTAAATGGTCAAAAGATACTCAAAATGGTCAAAAGATACTCAAAATCTGTCGGGACTCAAAATCGTAAATGGTCCCGGTTTCCATCATAACATTCATAACCTTTCCATCAAAACTTCTCCATCCAAACTGCTGCTCGGTTCTCCATCATAACCATCCAAGCCATGAACGTTTCCATCAGAAGTCCATCCAAACCATGAACGTTTCCATCAGAAGTCCATCCAAACCATGAACGTTTCCATCAGAAGTTCT
Organism: Seminavis robusta; assembly: GCA_903772945.1. Taxonomy (NCBI): domain Eukaryota; phylum Bacillariophyta; class Bacillariophyceae; order Naviculales; family Naviculaceae; genus Seminavis; species Seminavis robusta. The sequence continues at coordinate 7,436 of CAICTM010000882.1, forward strand.
CCATCCAAACAGCAGCTCGGTTTTCCATCCAACAGGCGCGGAGGTCAAAACGTTTGGCTGCAAGATGGTTTCTCACCACCCCACCGCCACCACATTTGGCAGAAGAGCACAGGCTCTCACAAAATGAAGCAAGCTAGTTTTTGCATCAACTCTGCGCGTCCACCTCTGCAACAAACCTCTACTCCAATGTCCACTCCTCCCACCGCCGAAGCCAAGTGCCAGGAGTGGTTCTGTGCCATTGTGGAGCAACTTGGCATCCCATTTCTTTATGATGGAAATGTGAACGGACGTGCCTACTTGCGCACCACTGGCCTCATTGAAGGCCTAACAGCCATCCGTGAGCAGTACCTCCATTTCAAGCAAAATGGGCATGCCCAAAACAAGCAACAAGCTTTGGGCCTCCTGGTTCGCAAGATCCAATTCAATTTTTTTCTCACTCTTGAAGAAACTGGGTACATTGCTGGATGCACCCTACACCCATCTCATTACTTGAAACACAGTGACATCGTTACCTTGTATGGTTAACTAACGCATTACCTTGTATGGTTAACTAACGCATTGCGATAACATATTTTATAGCGAGTTTCATAAATGCCTTGTTGGCTGTTCACTGTTGTCTCCTTCTCCTCCGTGCATAGTATGTGTAGGTTATCGTGTGGTTACTGTAGACGTGGACTGTAGATCGTGGTGGCTTGTTTCGTTTCCAAACTCCTTGTTGCTGCACTTTTGACCTGGCAACAGGCACAGTCAGTACCAGGCACTGTAGATCTGGTGGCTTGTTTCGTTTCCAAACTCCTTGTTGCTGCACTTTTGACCTGCAACAGGCACAGTCAGTGCCTGGTGTAGATCGTGGTGGCTTGTTTCGTTTCCAAACTCCTTGTTGCTGCATTTTGACCTGGCAACAGGCACAGTCAGTGCCTGGTGTAGATCGTGGTGGCTTGTTTCGTTTCCAAACTCCTTGTTGCTGCACTTTTGACCTGGCAACAGGCACAGTCAGTACCAGGCGCCTCTCATGCACGCAAGCCATTCTTCATCGGAGATTGGCTTGCTTGCAAAACTAACTCTCAACCAAGCTCTTGCAAGCAAGACAGACTACCCGTGCTAACGTGAGTGACAAAGATTTAAGGTGAAGGATAGACTACCCGTGCTAACGTGAAGACCAGAGCGCAAGCCCCACAGGTATATCCGCGGAGCCCGCGCTGGAGGCCCTGGTAACAACAACGGCAACCACAATGGGAACCACAATGGGAGAAGACAGATGCATCTGGGGGAACCACAATGGGAGAAGACAGATGCATCTCGGGCTTTGCACTTTTGGCCGGTGCACCCTTGCCGTGGGTGGAATCGTTGGATTTCTGCTGAAGGTTGGGCATGAGCCCATGTTCGATCAGCACTGCTGCTGCCTTGGCTTTGTTGGTTTTGTCTTTTGCCATTGCGTACGCTGCCTTGGCTTTGGCGATGGCTCGGCGCTTCGTGTGGCCCAGGTTACCGGTAGGCAAAGCGAGTAAGACACGGGATGAAACCATGGAGCAAGCAAGCTCCATGAACTCGGTGAACTCTTTGAGATCTAGTTTGAGCTAGCCAGGTGGTACCCTGGAAACCAGAACGCTACAACAAAACAAATTGAACCACACCCGGTGCAACAAGCTCAACAAGCTTGTCCCTTGTTCGAAGCATTATCCCTTTGTTGCATTGGTGGCTTGGACATTAGATAGAATGTGGTTACTCACACGCACTCCTAATGCTATCTTAATCTTGCTGCTATTCAACATCAACAAATGCACGTCGGATAAGATAGTCATGATGTCTTCGGGACCGTACGCTATTGCCTCTTGTGGTGGGGCATCCATTGGCACGGGCCCAAGCCAACACATCAGAGTGTTCAGAACGTAGGACATCACTGTCCATGGGCAACCATTTCCTCTGGCCCATTTCAATACTTCCAAATGACCCGCCCAGGCAGCACTGCTGCATGTCATTTCATTCCAGGGGCGCCATGTTCTCTAGCCCATGTCAACATTTCCAAATTACCCACCCCTGCAGCAAACGTGCATACGGTGATAGTAAAGGCGCAGCCATTTGCCCTCGCCCATTTGAGAACTTCCAAATTACCAGCAGCTGCAGCACCTGCACAGATATGATTGCCCAATCGACCGTCAGTAGTAGCCCGAACCCACTTCAATACCTCCAAATGATTTCCTAAGGCTGCATATGCACATGTCATGTTATCCCATGGGCAGCCACGAGCCCGAGCCCATTTCAATAGATCAAGATGACCACCCAGGGCCGCCTTGTGAGCGGTTGTATAATCCCAGTTGCAGCCATTCTCATGCAACCATTTCAACACATCCAGTTCCCTCCTGCTGCTGCAGCAGCACATGTGGCTGTGTTCCAAGCACAGCCCTTTCCTGCAGCCCACTTCAAAGCTTCCAAGTGTCCAGCTTGTCGGCAGCAGTGCAGGTAGATTCACCCCATGGAAACCCATGTGCGTGGGCCTGTTTAAACACTGAAAGACTTCCAATCTCGCAATGACTGCGCAAACATCGTCACGTGCAGGGCCCTTGTTGGGTGATTGATCAGCGAGCCAATATTCCATACACGGAATGTTGCAGAATGCTGCACCATAAAAGGAGTCGGTGCTGGTCGCTGGTCTTGTCACTTGGATTCGCACACATGCGATTGGATTTGTTGCTTGGTTTCGCAGCGATGTTGTCGATTGGTCTGGAATCTTCACTTTTGGTGGACTCTTCACTGTCCCACAATATTCCTTGTAGGTGGCATTCATGCGCTTGTTGATAGCACCAACAAATGCATACTGGCCCATGCCCAAGAATGGAAGGATGTTGTTGACCCAAATATCTTCCTGATCAAAAAGAGTACTTATCAATGCTTGATCCCCTGGTCGTGGTTTCTGTTGTGCCTGATCAGCTCGTGTCTGTTGTCGATCTTCAGCAAGCTTCGTAGTGTGCTTCATGGCCTCAAGGAATTGGCACAGCTGAACGCTGTCTCCATCTTCTTCCAGTTGAAGGATCACATCATGGCACGCGTTGAGAGCCTCAAGAGCATTGTTGGCAGTAGTTTTTGTCATGGCAATTGTTTCGTTGGTTTGGTTTGGCTTTGTAGATTGACGAATATCCAGAGAAGCATTGCTGACTGGGTGATCTGTTGATGTGTTGTGACCTTTAAATCGAATCCCTCTCCGGACAGCTCGTTGCCAGTTCGTTGTCAGGTTAATTAAGTTCGTTGGCAGTACTGTACCCGTACCGTTCCGGTTTCTTTACCCTACAACCAGATCCTTTAGAAAGCTTAGCAAAGGCTCTAGGTAGCAACCCTCTGTTATTGTCCAAAATTGACGAGTGACGAGTCATTTCGGCGGGTTGACTTGACTGTTTGACTTGACTGTTTGTTGACCCTTTGTTGACGGTCTGTTGACAGATCGTTGACAGATCGTTGACAGATTGTTGACGTTTTGACGGAAGGCTGTCAACAGATCAATGACTCAATCAAAGTCAAAATTGATCAAAATTGATCAACGTTGAGTCAAGGTTGATCAGTTGATCAACGTTGACAAATTGATCAATTGTTGATAATTGATGAATTGACGAATTGACTCAGTCATACTATGTCAATTCAAACTGTCAAAATCATCTTTTATAAATTTTCCAAAACCAAAGAGGTTAGACGTTTTTGAACTGTTTTTGATTCAGGTTTAGTCAATTTAGTCAGCAAAAATGCAAGTTGCGCCATTTCCCGATACTCCCTGGGGGGATGGAGAAATCCATTGCACATCATTGCAGACCAAGGTTTTTGGCCGGGCTCCCATGGCTTACCACAGCCAACCGCTGTCTACCGCTATCTTTACCACTGTTTACCGCTATCTTTACCACTGTTTACCACTATCTTTACCACTGTTTTCTTTGCTACCACTATCAACCACTGTGAACCGCTGCCAACCACTGTCAACCACTGTCTTCCTGTGGAGCGGCAGCTGTCATCACCATGAATGCCACTGCATTTCTCCATCCCGCGGTACCACTGTAGCGTACTGAGTATGTCATAATAATAATATGTCATATTATTATGCATTCCAGTGACCACCAGAGAGACTCCCATGTCTATTGTCCTTTATGTCCTTTATGTGCTGACCATCCACGATGAAAACAGCTCATATGTCACTGTTGTTAGAGTCTTGCTTCCGTTGATTCTCAATCAGAATTCCCCTAATTGAACAATGCTTGGTCACCAACTCTTTCGTCAAGCGAAAGGCTCTGAAGCCAACAAGCGGCTTGGTAAAAGGAACACGAACACGTTGTTTCGCTAACTCCCATGACACAGAGCACCAAGCTGCGGCAGACTGCATTGCCACAAGACAACAGCAAACGCCAAAGAATAAATTCTAAGATTAGACAAGTGACCATGGCCAAGGAACTAATAGTACTCTCGGCTGTCCTCTTCATGAGCACTAGTTCAGCTGCAGGCAATGAGATCACAAATCCTTATCATGGAGGTTGCTTACAAGCTCTGGTTCCCAATTGGAGTGTTCCCAGAGTGTGCAACAGTGATGATATTACTAGTACTGGTGGTGGTGGGAGTCAGCATTGCCGAGTGCCCGACATGGAATATCTGGAAATCCGTACCTATGTGGCCAACTGGGAGAGCAGCGTGATTGTGGGGTGGCTGGTACAAATCGTACTCAGCGAAATGCTTGGGGTGCCCGCTACCATTGAAGCGGGAAGCTACGGGGAAATCAAATCCTTTTACGATCCTCTGTCCAGGCTCGATTTCATCACACACAATAATGCAACGGCTCTGGAAATCGCAAATACAATGCCACAAAAGGATTGTCGATTGGCCGACAAAACAAAAGACAACTACCAACCATGTGAGTTTTTACCTACCTATGGTATACCTATGCATAGGTCTATAAGCTACCTATATAGGTATGGGCATGGGTATGGGTATGGGTATACAAGCTACCCATCTACCTAGCTATGATATACAAGCTACCCATCTATCTACTTATCTAGGTTATACTCACACTCTGCTTTTTTTTATTGCCTTTCATCCTGTTTTTCTTAGGCGCCCACTTTTTGGCAGAAGCGTGGGATACAGACAGCCCATGGGTCAGAGATCTGATTGATGAACGAAAAATTGATGCTCAAGTTCTAGGGGTCTTGGGATTGGAATCTTGGTTTGTCACTAAATTCACTTCACAACAAGATCCGACCATTGTTTCCTACCATGGACTCATCGGGGAACCAAACAGACACAAACTTGCTGCCATGTTCAAACGGCCCACCACATGGGCTCACTATTGCCAACAAATCTCCACAAACAATTGCACCATTCCAGACCAAGTGGCTCAGAGACCTCCACACAATGAACTAGAAGAGCAATTCTACTTTGCTCCAGACAACTACACGGGACATTTCAGATTCACAGACCAAAACAATTGCACATTACATCCAGATTCTTGTACAGGGCACATTGCCAATTATCCTTGCGGGTGGAGTGGACATATGGAACAAGTACTATATCATCTCAATATTGCCATGGAATCCAATGGACCAGAACCACACAAGGGAGGATACTCCTATTCACAGCTGGTACAACTTTGGAGGGCTGCCAATGCCACAAAAAGCAATCTAATGATGATGTGGTGGACACCCGAACCACTCTACCAAGAATTCTTTTTCACCGACAGTGCCATGCAACGAGTCATGCTCCCACCAGCCACACAACAATGTCTCGATGCACATCCCACTTTTGAACAAGAATGCGACCCCGATCCAGCGGTACGAGTAGGTTCGCCAGACGGAGCTTGCGATCACAATCCCATCAATCTACACAAACTCCTCGGGAGTTCCTTGCACGATATTTCCATGGCCGCGGACGAAGCCAATCGCAATCCCGCACAAGAAATGCTGCGCGATTTTCAACTCACCGAATTGCAACTGGGAGAAATATTTGAACTCTGGCAGACGGAATCCACACCGCAGGATGCCGTGTGTAAATGGGCCGCCAACAATTTGGATGTTTTAAATGCCACGGTACCACCATCCTATCCACGTGTCCTGCAAGTGGAAAATGAGTATTCCTTCATGTTTGCCCTCGTCGTGGCAATGGGGAGTCTCGCCACAATACTGGTGGTACTGACAACGGCCATGGTCTACCGATTTCGGCATCGGGCATCCATCCGTCACGCACAACCTGGTTTTCTCTGGTTACTCCTATGGGGCTGTTTACTGGTGGCCATTGGAGCCATTTTACGGGGAGTCCCAGCAACCCATGGCACGTGTATTGCCAGCACCTGGTTTGTCAATATCGGATACAACTTTGAATTGGTGCCTCTCATTGTAAAAGTTGGCGCAATCAACAGAATGATGGTCGCTGCGACGAAAATGAGACGCATCACGCTCTCCATTGCATCCCTCTACCAGGCAGTGGCTATGATTTGTATGTGCTGCGTCCTCTACCTCTTTGTCTGGACGGGTTTGGATCCTCCGCTCAAAGAATCCGAGTACGCTCTCACCGAATTGACAACCGACGCGGGGGAACGAATTGTGTCTGTCAGCCATTTTTGTGGAACATCCTCTAGTGTTTGGCAGTACGTCTCGGTTGGATGGAATGCAGTCTTGCTATTGTGCGCTTCGGTGCTCGCATTTCAATCGAGGAACGTCTCTGCCAGTTTCAACGAGTCCAGAACGCTGGCATTTCTCTCTTACTCCCATTTCATGTTTGTCTGCCTACGATGTGCTACGTACCTCTTGAAAGATCAGCTGAACGGTACCACAACGGACAGTATCCAATCGTTGCTTTACAGCGTGGATACCATTGCCGCCGTCTTTATCTACTTTCTTCCAAAGCTGAGAGTCGCTGAGACGAGCATGCGGGGTTCGATGGTTAATGGATCCACCAACTATATGGATAAATCATTTGTCCGACAGTGGATGGCGATGGCATCTCAAACCGGCACGGGTGCCTTTGAGGCGGCATCATCCTTCATGACCATTATGAATCATGAAACAGAGGTTCGAAACGGCCGTGGCAGTGCCACTATGGCCAGTATGAACAGCGCTGTTGCACTCAATGTCAGCCAGGCCGAGCTTGCCATGAACGAAGAGGACGGAATCAATAGCACCAACCATGGATGCGCCAACCCAGAGGAAGCCGCCGTAGCAAATTTCAAAATGAACGATCCGGATGATTCTGATTCCGAGATAGAAATTTCCTTCCATGTCGAAGATAATAATCCAACGACAATCAGCATCATTTGCCCCCGATGCCAGGAATCGGACAACACGGGATCTGTATCTACCCGAAAACGTGCTTCGTGGAGCCAACCGTCTATGAAGAAACTGTTGAGCGATTCCTTGATAGATTAGCTACGGTACGGTATGAACAAAGCGACGCAATTGCGACCCAGTTGTTCGCTGCAGCCAAGTTGACGACTGAAGCGGGGTCGTTGGAACGCCCAGCCTAGCATCGATTCTGCGGTGTCTCTCGTGGCGGCGTACTCGAAATCCGAAGAGAACAAGTCCCAGATCCGTTTTGTCAAGATCTTGTCGGCATTCGTCGACCGTTCTTGGTACTTGGGTGGCAGCGCCGAAGAGAGCATTTCACGGAGTAGTCCAAATTGGAATCCTCGCCGTTGTGATATCGAATGACGTAAGAGGGATGACTCCGCGGCCAGTGGAACAGGCCAGCTATTTAAAAATATCAGGGCGCAAGACCAAAATCTATGCAATTGTCCCTTCACCCACGTCACGTCGCCCAACGCTGTCTCGGATATATACGTGAATGGCTTTGCCACAAATTTTGGAGAGCCATGGTGTTTTCAAGGACGAAGGAAATATGCAGGTCATCGGCGCGTGGATCTTCCTGGACGAATTAATAAGGTTTCATCGCTGTCGTGGACGCCGTTACTGCATCGCTTCCTCAAGCAACATGGACCGCTGGAAAGGCAACGAGCTAACAAATAAATCAGAACACTGCGTCAGGGAAGGACGTCCCTGCATTGCCCGCTGACATGGAGAACGATGGACGATGGATGTGTTGGCTCCTATTAATACTAGCTAGCTAGCTGGCTAGAGAGGGGTTGCAACTGCTGCCGTCTGGCTCGTTTCCTATTACTCTGGTTCCTGATGTTTCCGAGTATCTGAAGCCTCAACAATGATTAACTTAAGACTCTAGACTCTAGACCCCCCCCCGTCTGATTGCAGCATGCAGCATAGTTCCGGCTCCTTCGGGGTATCCTTTTGCATGATACCTCGGTGCACCCTTCAACCTGCCAAGGCTTCTGGCTAAAGTCTCCACTCTAAGGTTTCTGGCTAGCTAGGCTGTCCTCCACTCTCCGTAACTCTACCGGTACATGTATGACAGTCTACACGTAGCCAGCTAGCTAGCTGCGCTTTGGCTGTGGTACCCAATACCCAATACCCAAGCATCGTCCGGAGTTGATACGAGGAAAGCTGAATCAACTCGTAAAACAATCGAGCCGTTCAAGGTTGGGCGATATTTAGGCCATGCAGCATTGGTGCCCAAGCCAGTGCTCTTTCAGTTAGGCACACGTTCCAGGCATTCCTTAAAGCTTTACAGTTCCACGCGACTTTACAGTAAACTTGTAAAGGCTTTAAATCCTTTGAGTCTCCCCAATCCATAACAACAAACCTGAAAAGCTCTGGAGGGATGCACTTTCCAGTTCTCGTGTAAATCGACGCGACAGCAATTTGCAGCATGCGGCATTGACTGTCACTGACTCGGCTCGGCTCAATAGCATTGATCGACGGCAACAAAGATACAGTACACTGTTCAAGATGAAGCTCCTCTACCAAGTGTTGCTGCTGCAGCTGTGTTGCTGCCGGTGTGTCTCTTTCGTTGCGCGACGTTTGGCTACAGCTACGATTCGTGCGAGTACGAGTCCTACAGCACTGGTGATGACGAGCACTTCGGATCGTCCAATGACGGCCACTCCGTCGATTTCGGATTCTCTCGAGCTTCCCATCTCGAAACGCTGCATTTCGAACCGTCTGCTCAAAGCTGCCTTGACGGAAACCTTGGCAGATCCCAACACGTGTCAACCCAATGAGCGTCACTTTACACTCTACGAAACATGGAGTCAAGGCGGTTGCTCCATGATTCTTACAGGAAATGTCATGGTCGATCGCGAACACCGGGAAAGTCCACGCAATGTCGTGCTGGATGGGGACAGTGACTTGGCAGACTTTCAACACTGGGCCAATGCTATTCATAGTCATTCGGACGGCTATAACAGTAAGCCTCTTGCCATTATGCAAATCAGTCATCCCGGTCGCCAATGCCCCTTGGCATGTACCCGGCGAGAAATCACACCCGTATCTTCCTCCAGTGCGCAACAAGCGCGACTCGTCTTGCCGGGCATTCTTGGAGCTATTTGTGGGAAATGCCTGATCCGTCCGGCAAGAGCCTTGGGCAGGCAAGAACTGCCCAGCATCGTCCAAAAGTACGCCACGACGGCCAACTTGGCTGAAAAGGCGGGCTGGGATGGCGTCCAGATTCATGCCGCACACGGGTACTTACTCTCCCAATTTCTATCCCCATCTGCCAATCATCGAACCGACGAGTACGGAGGCAAGAAGGGTCGCAAAAAGTTGCTCCTAGAAGTGATTGCGGCGGTGCGTGAGGCCACTTCACCGTCCTTTGTGGTGGGCATCAAGATCAATACCAAAGATCGTGCTGCAGAAGGATCCGAGCGTGAAACGGAATGCTTGCATCTCATTCAAGATCTGTGTGACTTGCAACAGCTGGATTTCATTGAGTTGTCGGGTGGCAACTATGAAGATGCGATCTTTATCACTGCCACAGACGATGCAGCTGCTACTACGACTGGGATATTTGGATCGTTTGCGGAACGGTTGCAGGCACAGCTACAAGTCACAGAAGCAACCCCAAAGTTTGTGCTCACGGGGGGCTTTCGAACCAAAGCGGGAATGCAACAAGCCCTCCAACAGAACTTGTGTAACATGATTGGGTTGGGACGACCCGTCATTACAAATCCCAGGTTCTCCAAGGATATCTTGGACGGCAACTATGTGGACGACGACGATGATCCGGTTTCATCCACGCTGCGAGCTCCAGTCTTTCAGGAAATCCTCAATGCCGCCTTGAACAGTTTGTGGTACCAACGACAATTGCACCGCTTATCCATTGGACTATCACCCAATCCCAAGCTTTCATACATATACACCTTGGTAGTCAGCTTTTGGGTTGCCTACATTTGGGACTTCAAGTTTCAGGGCCACGCAGCCTACAAACAGAACAAGAAAGCCAACGGCAGCACGGAGAACAAGCAGGAGAATTAGCTTTGGGAAGTAATTGTACGTACCAGGTATGGGCCCGAGCATCTCTGTCGGGGAGTAAGTCTCGAGGTAAAAGCACGAGCTCGAGTAGATAGACAGATAAGTACGCTGGCTATAGAGAATACACTCGTAGAACAAAAGTAACGCATGGCTTCGTAAGCTCTGTATTGCAAATTATGCTATGGGCTTTGTCCCGCATCGCCACCACAGCTCTCCTCCCAACTAGGGCAAACCACAAGGGCAATTATCGGGGACAGAAACTTCACCTTCATCCACATAGCATGCATCCAGTCTGGTCAGAGCCAACATGCAGACGCTGGTTGGAACAGTTCCTGTAAAGCTGTTGTTGTATAAGTAGAGCCATTGCATTGTTTGCAGCAAGCCCAGCTCCGACGGAATCGAGCCTGAAAAGCTCATGTCATAAACATAGATTCCATTCAGGGCAGTCATCAAACCTAACTCGCTTGGCAGCGTTCCATTCAAGGAGTTTCCAACAAGATCAAGCCGGGTTAGCTGCAAGAGAAGTCCGACTTCTGACGGGAGCGTCCCTTCCAGCGAATTGTTTTCAATCCCAAGATTAGTAAGAGCTGATAGCAAGCCAACTTCGGATGGGAAGTTTTTGAAGGAATTGTAGTCAAAGTCGACCTCAGTCAATGCTGTCAAGAGAAACAATTCCGTCGGAATGCTGCCTGTAAGGGAATCATCTCGGAGCGAAAGTCTGTTCAATGCTTTCAGGTTTCCAAACTCGGACGGCAGGGCACCCGACAAGTCGTTCCATCCCAAGTCAAGTTCAGTCAACGCCGTCAAAAGACCAAGGTCGGTTGGAATACTGCCAATGAGGCTGTTGGTAGCGAGGGAAAGTCTGGTTAGTGATGTCAGCAGCCCCAGCTCTGACGGGATCGTAGAAGAGAGCGAGTTGTCAGATAAATCAAGCTCTTGCAACAAGGACAATTGGCTCCAATCGGTTGGAATCGTCCCCGTGAGATACGTCTCGTTGAGCGAAATTCGTGTCAGTCGCGTTAGACTTCCCACTTCTGTCGGGATAGACGTCAACCGTTCATCAGGAAGATCATTGATCTCTGTTGTGCTGAAATCATATGTCCTGATTGGAATGCTAGGAGGCAATGTCTCTGGTGGCGGTTCATCGGGTCCCAACTCCTGCAAGCGGAAGACGCGGACTTGTCCAGATTCCCTATCATCACTGTGGTCCCCTACTGCAACAGTAGTGCCGTAGGTAGATACAGCAACAGCGTACCCTGGAGTTTCGCCGAGAATGCTGTTGCCAAGCTGCACCCATGAACCACCGTCCAACTCGTACACATGGACATGTCCAAAGCCGTAGCCGGCAGTACCAGGGGCTCCAATGACAACTTGGTTGCCATCCCCAGACAACGCAATCGAGGTTCCAAACTTGCTCCTGTAAAGTGATCCAACGATTCTTTGACCAAGTTGTGCCCAATCACCAGACTGGCTGAAGTATCGATAGATACGAGCAAAGCCATTTCCGTCGGCACTCGCAAAATCTTCCGGTGAACTTGCTGCAACAGTCATTCCATCTCTGGAAATGGCCACTGCCTTGCCGAATGTGAAGTGCCTACCGTCTCCCGCAATTGCTTGTCCAAACTGGCTCCAAGTGTTGTTTTCATATTTCATTACAAAGACAACTCCAGACTCATCGTTGGGCCATTCTGACGCTGGGGCGCTAACCACCAAGGAAAGCCCATCACCGGAGAGCTGCAACGCCCACCCAAGTTTGTCCAGCACGTCTCCATTAGAACCATCATTCAAACCATCGCCCATTTGAACCCAAGATTGAATGTCCGATTCGTAGGAGTAAACTGTAGCCTGACCTTGAACCGCTGTGTAATCACCAGTCGTTTCATTGTAATCGTAGGCAAAGTATTCTGGTGCCCCGACGGCCAAAATTGACCCGTCACTGGAAAGGGACACCGCCCAGCCAAACAATCCATCTCGCGGGTAATATGGCTCGAAATCGTCATCTTGCGGTGGCTCCGTCACTCCAAGAATCGTGTCCCCCATGGGCTCCCAACCCTTGTCAGGTCCTTCACCAACGAGACGATAAACATTGACCTCACCGACGCCCTGTTTTACTGGCGACCCCACAGCAAGAACACGTCCATTTTCCGAAAGAGCAACCGATTTGTAGAAACCACTTGAAGAGTCGCCGGGAACTGGCAATGATACCCACGCCGAGTCGTCGACATATTCAAAGGTACTGACGAACGCCGAGTCGTACGGGTCTTCTGGAAGTTCTTGGTATCGATCGGGTATTCCACGTTCTCCCGATCCGACTGCCACCAGTTTCCCATCGCCCGACAGCGATACAGAGGCACCGAAACGGTGCTGCGTGTTGATGCAAGCAAATTCCGTGCAAAGGGTGCCACTCAAATCTCGTCCCACCTGATCCCAAACAAGGGTAGCAGGCGTATCGTCGATGCTTGAATTATTATTCGGATTCGATGTCTCATTTATTGTCGTGTCGTTGCCAGGGGTCGTCAAAGGCCCCGTTGCGCCCGTTGGATCATTGTCATTTTTGTTGCCATTTGTCAATGTCAGACCAAGCACAATGGCAATGGTTCCAGCGGCAATAGCCAACAGGATCAGTGCAACACTAAAGAGAATTTTGCTGCGTTTGGATGACTTTTTGTTGTCGGACGAGGATGGAAAGGTTCGAAGCTGGTTAATGAGATTGTCAATTTCTCGGACGGACTGTTCATTCTGCAGCGAACTGAGGATGCGTCGCTTGTCTTCTTCACTGTACGCTTCGGCTTGCAGACACGATGTTTTGGTCCCTGACAAATCGGGAGGGCTTTTTCCAACGACATGGCTCTTGTCGGGAATGAGTCCAACTTCCTTGGCAAACATGAGCTCGCAAATACACCAAATGCGATTGTACAGATCCACTCGATCGTTCCGTACGACCACAAATTGCTGGGACGCCCGAAGTGCCTGCAAAAAGGGGGCGTCCTGCAGTGAGTTTCCCACTTGTTTGGCCACGGTCGCGGGACAGCCTTGTCGAAGCGCAAAGGCGCAGATCCATAGATTGGGTTTTCGAAAGGACGTGGCAAATGCATCGGATATAGAATCGACAAAAAAGGAGAATGGTTCGTCCCAACAATGCGTAATGAACGCTTCTACGGGCAGTCCATGCGGGTTCAACTCGAGGGCCACACTGGTGCCCGATTTCGTGCACCTTGGAATTAAGATTTTATCACAGATATCCCGCATCGTGGCCGATTTGGCCAGGCGCGGTCCCAGAGCTTTCTTGGCTTCTTCCTGGAACTGAAGCAGTTGGTCTAATGTGATTGACCACTTGGAAGGATCGTCGTTCACATCCTTGTCGATACTACTATTATCTTCAGGGTCGGGATCTTTGTGTTCTCCAGCTGCAGCAAACTTCATTTCAACCTTCAAGTCGCCTGTCTCGTCCACCTTGGTATCTTCTGGATTGGGGTCTCTTAATGACATGCTGATAGGTATTGGTATGAGTATGGTGAAGGATGGGTATGGGTATGGGTATGGGTATGGTGAAGGATGGAGTTGGGTTGGGACCAATGACGACGACGAGGGTATCCTCCTGTGATTTATGGCTGGGGGTGACTACCGCTATACCGTATAAACAGGATGGACACAGCTGAAGCGGAGCGACAAAACGACAGCAGTTGCTGCAGATAATAGACAAACTTCTATTTGAGTGACTGACTATTATCGAGGCTGATGGGATAAGCTAGCTATTACCTTTGTTGATCTTGTTGTCTTTCGGCTTTGGCAATTCAGTGGCGACAACAGCAATCCCACAAGTTGGGTAGACTACTGCTCTTATTAGTCCCCAACTTGTCCCCCCTAATCCCAACTAACTACTAGTTTCGAATTTTCACCTCTTCCTTTCATTGGCTGCCCCCCATCGCTCCCGTCAAATATTTCCCTCAATAAAACCCCCCGTAATTGATATAAATGTACCCGTACCAGGGTGAGGGATGACTGGATCCGGAACACAGTCTGTCAGCCTTCCGGAAAGATACGCTTTTATCATAGAGTTAGTTAGGGAGACATCAGCGACCATTTCGATTGAAACATGAAACGAGCAACTTGAAACTCGACTTGCCTTGCCAGCAGCTCTGTCATCCTTGGGACGAACGATAGCCATGATAACTCTGGCTGGTAGATGTACATCCAGAATGACAACAAAGATCATCCTGCCTCAGACCCCGTATTTTTGTTGGTGGTGGTGAAAGCAGTGGTACCGGTACCGGTAGTTTGGCGGGGATGCCAATGCCTTCCAGGATCCTTTCCTTTGCAATTGGCAAAGCAATTGATGCAACGGCTTGAAACTAATCAACCGGTTGACTATTTGATAAGAGGGGCTGGTACTAGTACAATAGAGAGAGGAATGGTGATCTAAATTATCTAGCACAACAAACTTGCACCCACTAGTCAACCAACAACCAACCATGCACCATGCACCAGCCAGGCTCTTGCTGTCTACACCTTTTACAGTGGTACTCCGGAGTGCGGAGTACCTGGTACTAGCCAGCAGATGGATGTGGTATCTGTGCATAAGTCAGCTCTCGATGCCGAAAGCCGTACGACTGTACGTAGTCGAGTCAGAGTCGAGTCTCACTCGACAACCTGGTACTAGCTAGTACATGTAGCGAGTTGCCACGTACATGTACAGGTACCATGCACTCGAGTACATGTATATATGTAGACTAGCTCGCTAGAGACTACCGTACTCGAGTACTAGTATTTACTTTAATAAAATTAAATGTTTGGCCGGTAGCCGGTACAGCCGGTACAGCGTACTAGCTAGTACGCTGTAGAGGCAGGTGGGAAGGCAATGGAAGGACAGAAAAATCCCAGAAAGGTGAAAGAAACGAAAGGAGAAGATGTATTCCTCATTGATAATCATCATGTTCCCTATCCTGAGATAGCGTCTCAGTGTCTCAGCTTGTCAATCAGTGGTCAAGAGCTGGTCAAGTAGAAAAGTCTTAAAAGCCAGTTTGGCTGGGCTATTGAATGACCAGAAAAAGAACTCCAAGCAAATTCCTTATGTCTATTGGCTTGCTGGTTCGCTGGTTCAGCTCTGGTTCGATGTGCCGGGGTCATCGCAGATGGCAATGGTTCATTGTCCACTTTTCTAAGAAACAACGGCAACACGTATGCCAACCTTTGGGTCTTCGCCTCTCTTCTCTTCAGTGTGGATCAGCTGAGCGAGGACTCAGTCATCGCACGGCTTCTCACATCTTCTTAGAGTCTTCCATCTGGACCAGCCACAGCCTTGCTTCGAAAGAGGTGCTACGAGATACCCATTTGGTTCCTATTCGATTGACTTGTATTCATCTACATCTACATCTACATCTACCTTATCAAAAAGATGCGCCGCTGGTCCAGTGCAAAATCGAGTGGAGGTTTTTCTTCTGGTTCTGCTCGTGTTGTCAATGCTGATCAGGGCAACGAGGAACTAGACGGCAGTGAGCTGTCTCCAGATGAGTTGCTCGAAATAGTCGCCATTCGAGTATCTGACGCTTCACAGTACTCTGCATGTACTAGCGCTGTCTTTGGCATCAATGAGAAAGACCTGCAAGTGCAAAACAAAATCGAAAAACAAGCAGCCACCACCACGAACCTTGGCAATGACGAGGTAAGTCGCACATGCCCGCTCTGGCTGCTGAAAGAGGAAAGAGGTGCGAATGGGTAAGAGTCTCACAGTTTAGTTTCTCTGACTTTCCCCCGTCCAGGTCCAGGAAGGTCCCTCGAGATCCAAAAGCGACAAAGCCAAAGTGCCCCCGTCATTCGGTGCTACGACTACGACGACTAAGAAGAAGGACGACCTGAAGCTAGCTTTGACAGGAGGCCAGCAGGGGTCAGCAGACGCCTCAGTAGTGCTGCGCCCAGGATCGCCAGGTCTGCCCCAGCCAACGTTGCAACGAGAGCAACCGCGACAGCTGCACCCATGTCCAGGTGCATACATGGAGAGACCGGGAGGCAACGTGGAAAGGGCTGATGCTCTCCGAATATCGCTTGTGCGTCCCGAGGATCATCAAGCCATGGATACCATCCCTCAAATTGTGTCTGTTGCCGCGGATAGTATCCCTCAAGCTGTGCCTGTTGCGGCCGAGCTTGCACAAGACGAGGAAGCCACGGCCATGAAACTGAAGGAACTCGAAGCCAAAACAATCGAACTGGCGGCCAAGACGGAAGAAATCGAACGTCTCAAGCGAGACTTGCAGAATCTTCAGGACAAAATACATGTAGCAGAGGTTGCCCCGGTGACTGCGGTCCCTGCTATAAGGGTCAACTCACGGGGTCGTTGCGACGTAACCAATGAAGTGGAAGCCTTTGTCCTGGATCCAACCCAAGAAGCCCTGGTTGTCACTACTACGAGATCTTCAGCTCCTGCTATTACTACCACCAATTCCCATCAAGTGACGGCCAACAAGTTGCGATTTGCATCCCTTGGCTTGATTGGTCGAAGTCAAGAGGAGCAAACACTGGCAGCCTGCCTCCATCGGGCCACACAGACCAAGACGCGAGAACTGGTGCTCATCAGTGGCAACTCGGGAGTGGGGAAAACAGCCCTGGCCATGACATTGCAGGCAAAAACATGCAAGGAAAAGGGGCTGTTCATTTCGGGAAAGTTTGATTTCTGTCTTCGCGATGATCCCTACACCGGTGTCGCATCAGCCTGTCGTGACCTATGTTCTGACTTGTCTTTGATTGACGAGTTTTGTGATGAGATTGTAGAGGAACTTGGGTCTGAACTTACCATCCTCGTCAAGATTTTGCCAGAACTACAAACGATTGCGCGGAACAGGAACCTGCCAAACCGTGAGAACAATAGTGTCGCTGAACGCAGTCTTGGTCATCGTCAAGGCCTGGACGAATCCAAGAAGCAGATTGCATATGCATTCCGACGATTCTTTCGTGCCGTTTGTTCGTTCTTCCCGTGCTTGGTGCTCAGTTTGGACGATATCCAGGTAAGATAAATGAGAATCATGACTGGCAACCCGAGTTGTTTTGGATGCCTCGCTTTGAGCCGACACCACCTCACAATGTTGTCGTCTACGCCTCCCCATTCAGTGGGCTGACACTGCATCGTTGGACTTGCTCGAATCGCTGGTTACGGACGACAAGATTTCCAATTTGGTTGTGGTCGGCTGCTTCCGCGCCAATGAGGTGGACGAAACACATCTTGTTAGTAAGATGATTAGAGATCTCCAAGCCAATGGAAACACGGATGAATCCTTTCAGATCACTCAAGTCTCCATTGGCAATCTCGAACTACCGAACGTACGCCAAATGCTCATCGAATTGCTCTCCATGAAAGACTCGGACGAAGTTGCCGCTTTGGCACAGGTCTGCCACAAAAAGACGCATGGGAATGCCTTCTTCCTTGTTCAGTTCGTTTCTCACCTTCACGAAAAGGGCCTACTGGAATACTCTTGGCGATTGCTGAACTGGACTTGGGATGTTCCAGCAATCACGGCCAAGACTGGTTCTACTTCCAACGTGGTCGATTTGCTCAAGAACAAAATGGAAGATTTGTCGAATGATAGCATGGTCCGACTCCTTCCAATTCTGGCTTGCATGGGGTCGTCGGTGGAAGAATCAACATTGGCGGTTGTATGGGATGCCTGCTGCAAAGATCAAGGCGATCATGATGCACCACTTACAACGCTCTTAGCTACTGCTGTCGAGGAAGGTTTTCTGGAGAAACGTGGACAATCCACATACCAGTTTGTGCATGATAAGGTGCAGGAGGCTTCATTTTCCCTAGTCGATTCTGAACACATGGTGAAGCTCAAGTCAACCGTGGGCAAGGTTCTGGCAGAGTTTGATGAAACGGCTTTCGAGGTACATCTGTTTGTCGCGGTCAATCTTCTGAATGAAGGATGTGTGCCAACATCTCTTCGTGAACGCATTCAGCTAGCTTCCCTCAATTTGCAAGCTGCAAAGAAAGCCGTGGTATCATCAGCCTTTGTCAGTGCTTCGAAATATGCATTGGCAGGGATTGAGCTCTTGCCGGCCTGCAAGTGGGGCGACGAGCACTACCAGCTGACATTGGAACTCTTCTGTTTGGCTTCTGAAGTGCAGGGATATCTTGGCCATGTCAAATCAATGGAGTACCACTGCGATGAGGTGAAGGCGCATGCTCGATGCCTTTCTGACACTTTCCGTGTCCAGAATGTGCTCCAAGATAGTCTACTGAACAGACACCTCAATGAAGAGGCATTGGCGCTGGGACTGAATCTCTTGAAGAAGCTAGGCCATAACTTCCCCAAGGGACAATGGTCCATTAAAGCTGCAACCGTTGCTGGTATTTTGAGGACGAAAGTGAGCATCAGCCCAAAGTTCCCAGAGAGGATCGAGTCCCTTCCATCCATGACCGACCCAATGAAGATTCAAATCATGCATACCTTGGATAAGTGCTGCACAGCGGCCTACCTTCTTATGCATGACATCTTTGCTCTTCTGATCTTCAAGAATATCCAGCTCACCCTCCGCTATGGGCTATCTCAATATTCCCCCCCTGCCTTTTCCTTCCTTGCCTGTATCCTGGTTGGAGGGCTCAATGATTTCAACAATGCATCAATGGTGGTATCATGTGCAGAAAAAATGATGGCCAAGAGCCGAAACACAGCATCTCGAACTGCATTCGTTTCGAGTTGTTTGGTCCTACCTTGGGTAGATCCATCACAGAACTGTCTGAAGGTAAGATTGGTACTACGGCTCCCTTCAGTTAAAAGTACGCCTGTGGCGGAATGCCATTTCCTAAGCAACTTCCTTGTTTCGTGTTTTAGAAATTGGTCAATGGCTACTATGATGGCTTGTTCACCGGTGACACTGACAGTTCTATGTGGTGCATCAACGTGTACATTGGCATTGGCTTGCAGTCGGGAAGGAACCTTGCTCTGTTGGAGGCGGATTGTGCAATCTACATCAAGCAGATGCAAGAATTTGAGCGGGTGAAGATTGCCAAATTTACCCAAATGTATGCCCAGGTGATTGCAAACTTGACACAGCAATATGAGTTTTCAGCAACAGAAGAGGCATGGCCACTAGTTGGATTAGATGAGCATCTCTACAATGATGACGACATCATGGTTGACTTGGGAAAGGAGTTTCAAAACCGATTGTATGCAATACTCGGTGAGCACGCCGGTGGTGCAGAACTTTCGATAGCAAGAGGAGACAGGTTTCTAAAGGGGGCTCCAGGGTGCTACCATCATATCCCTGATGCTTTCCATCGGGGACTTTCCCTCTTTGCAATGGCCCGGGAAACAAAGAAACGCAAGTACAAACGGCATGCTCAGAAGCAAAGGGCACTCATTGGGGCGTGGACCAAGAAAGGCAATCCAAACACAATCCACTACAAGCACCTTCTAGACGCTGAGAATGCTGCTCTCAAGGGTCGCGTATCTCAAGCAAAGGAATTCTACCGGAAGGCTGTTGCAACGTCATCCCGTGCAGGGTTTGTGCATGATGCTGCCTTGGCATGTGAAAGGTTTGCAGAGTACTTGCTTCATGATCTGGAGGACAAAGAAAGTGCTGCTCTTCAAATGAGGGAAGCCATTCGCTTTTACGCCGAGTGGGGGGCCACCAGAAAAGTTGATATGGTGCGGAATAAGTACCCCGATCTGTTGCGTCCAAACTAGTTCCATGCTGGGGAGTTTGATTCCAATCGACTTTCTTGATGGCACGTACCGTATACGCGTAATCCAGCAACTCTAGAGCTCGTATTTGTCTGAGCCAGCATCTAGCTCGTATTTGTCTGCTCGGGATTATGGATTCTCAGAGTCGTATCGTCACTTCCACCCTACCGGTACACCGAATCGGCGAAGACGTCCTTCCACTTCATGACCGGCCACCGACGGAGAGCTTCGGTTGAGGCTCCAAAAACTCCCTCGAGACTGCGGCGCTCGTATCAACCTCTGACTATACTACAACGTGCCTCAGCTTGGCTATTCGGTGTGGATGAGGGGGGCAATCGAATGCAACTCGATCGCTCCAGTTCTTTACGAATTTCATGCATTGCTTTTATGAAGCGACTTTGCTTCCTCGCAAATAAACGTAAAGGGATCTGATGTTTCTCGTTCATAGAAAGACTCCTGGACGAAGACGGGAGCTGCTGCGCTCGGATCCTGCTGCAAGACAACTTTTGTGCGGTACCACGAAATCGGAGCTAGCTAGTATCTTGAGATGATGTCAAAGACAAGCACGTGGCAACCGTCATCCAACCCGCAGCCGCCACAAGAGGGCCCAAAGAACGACAGAACAATGGTGATGAAGCTGGGAGCCAGCCCGAGGGACTCTGGTTGTCAGCATTGCAAGTTTTGGCGAACACGGGATGCAGAGTGGGCATTGGGAAGAACCGAATCACCAAACTAAAACCCGGAGCCTGCCTCTTTCGCGACTGACAACCCCTACCGTGGTTGTCTGAGCTGCATACATGAGGAATTTCTCGGTTTTAGTTTGGTGATTCTTCCACTGCCTCTCAGCGACGGACGTGCCTATACTGTCATTGTCTCGAAAAAGCTGAAGCAACTGAAGATACATTGAACCGTAGCTACAACTAGCCCGCGTTTCTATGCCAGGCAGCAGTGAACCTGGACTATAATGTAAATGTCGTGAGTTTCTATTATGCTTTGCCCCTGAGAAAGGACTATAAACTATGGTTTCAATAGCTGGCTGATTTTCGTGTTTGCGTGTGTAGTCATAAAATCGGTTGAGATAGAATCCTTCACTGCGAAGGAGACTTCAATGTAGGAAGGAGGGGTGGAAAACGCGACAAGATTTCTTGTTCTGAAATGAAAGCCTCCTGTTTCCGGATGACAGTCTTCTTGTGGTTGGATTGGTTGCGACGGTGCTCCAGCAAGGACTTGTGAAAGGAAGAGCCAGGTTGGATGGAGAGTCCCAAAAAGTCGTACAATTTGGTCACTTCTCGGGGAATGTCCTGCACAAAGTCCTCAAACTGGATGATATGCTTGGCTGCTGACGAGGAAGCACAAAACTCGGCCTGTTTTTGATGCCACCGAGCCATGACATCAATGACATCCTTTCTGACTTGGGGAATCTGCATCACATTGTGTCCAGCCATTTGCTCACTGAACGCGCCCTGCAGCTTGAGCCAGGACGGCAACTGTTCCCTGGGATCCCTCACAATGATGGCATACTTGGCATCCGGATACACTCGCTTGGATTGCTCCAAGAGACCATTCCAACATGCCACCCACTTGCACAGGTAGCGCTTGCCACGCCCACGGCGGTACATCATCTTCTGCACGCATCTCTGATGGAATTTCATCATGCGGACACGAGAAGTTTCGGGAAGGTCGCCAAATTGGTAGAGCATCTTGGCATGGGATGGGAAGAACGCAGTCAACAACAAGTGGTAAGGACCGTGGAACAAGAGGAGGTTATCATCTTCGTCTGGCAAGTCATATCGAAGGCGCCTCATTTGCTTGCGTTGTCCCGACTCTGGCAAAAGGTTGAGCACTCCCATGCGAACGGCCAAGTTGTAGCCTTGCCCTCCCAAGCAGAGCTGGTCCATCTTGTTCAAGAAATCGACGAGATACTGAACGGTAAGATAGGGGAAGCGAATCTCATACAAGTACATGGAGCAAAAGGAGTCCTGATCTGCGGACAAGACATCCTGGAACTTGGTAGTTCCCGACCGTGGCTGTCCCAAGATGAACAGAGGCTCCTCCACTTTGGTTGCCTTGTAGCCAGAGAAGAGAATCTCATCAAGATACCAAAGCACACATTCCAGTGGGAATCTGACAAATGTCATCCAAGCAAGAACGGCAATGCCAATGAGGTTGAAGCGAAGGGGTAGACCGTCATGTCTTCCACTGAAGTTACGCTTGGCCAGCTGGCAGATGATGCCCCAATCGGCAACAGGACTTGCGGTCCATGTCACAATGTAAAAGGCAGTCACGAACTTGGCATAGGGTGACATGACGTATGCCAGAGCGCCCAGCACGAAAAATGCATACCATCGAGGTGGAAGCAACGGAAAGTCGTCATTGTCATTGGTCATGCTTGTGTCATTCTGGCTTGCCTCGGCAATGCTGCTGTCACTGTCGGTATTACTAGTAGTAGATTCAGAAGACGTTGAACTGGTGGAGTTGAAACGGCGCAGCTTCCTGTTCGTCTCTGCACTTCCGGTACCCGTAGTAGCGGTACTGTCAGTGGAGCTGTCAGTGGTCGGTTTCTTCATGTTGCCGGATGATGTCATGGGCTTTTGCTGTGTACGGTAAAGCGATGCGGCGGTTCTTTCAGGTTTGCTTGAATGTCGGTGGAAGGAAACTATGAAAGGAGGATCGACTGATGATGCGATGAGGTTTTGGAAGGAACGAAACGGAACGGTCCTCTTGATTGATGGGGTGGGAACAAACGTTGCAACGTTGCTTCAACTAGCTGGCTAGAGTGTTGGTTGAGTTAGTCTTGCGCTTGGTCGCCACATGAGCTTTGTTTCATGAGTTACACCGGTCGGCTTGTTCCAATGTTCCAAGCAGTACCGGTACGTGTACCAGTGTTAATTAAGGTGGCCGTGAAAACTTACCGGAAATGCGACACGTGTACATCACTAGTACTATTTGTCACCGCAGGAATTAACAAAGATGTCACCGGTTGAAAGTACAGTCGTATTACTAGTACAAAAGACAGTCTAAACACAGTACTCTGGAGTAATAAAGATTGCTTTCGAAGTCATCGAAATCACTAGGCTTGCATTTTTTAAAAGTCCTACACAAAACACAAGTCTTTTACTACGGCTTCGGGTTGAATTGGCCAGAATGGGCTTGGGAAGAAAATTGAGGGTGCCCGGAAGAGAATTCAAGGGGGTGGGAAGAAAATACGACCCCTCGGAACGAAATTTACTTAGAGGTCATTCTCTGTTTACGGACAGAGCTACCCGTTTGAAAAAATGAGAGGATTGCACCGGGGTTCGGATTTGTCTCTCAGTAGGAATTCTACACGGCAAATCGGATTTTCTTCCCAGGGGCCTCAATTTTCTTCCCGAGCCCATTCTGGCCAATTCAACCCGAAGCCGTAGTATTCTTTTTTTAAAAATACCGTTGGACAGCATTTATTTGGTCGACCAATATTTGCGCAAATATTTAATATACGGTACCCGTAAGCATTGCAATCCACTTCGCTTCCGTATCTGGCACGTGCCAAACAGTATTGCCAAAAAGAAAAAGGAATCTTCCAACATTTTTAATCTTCAAGCTTCAAGTCATTGCAGAGAGTTGATGCCATTGGACATCCAGCCGTGATAGATTGTCACTCGATCGGTCGAGTCGAGTCCAGGAAGACAACTTCGGAGTTGAGGTAGTTGCGGTAAGTAGTACTTTTAATTAAGACAAAAATGCATAGTAAAACTTAACTACTAGTATAACCCTATTATTACCGCAACTACCCTTCGAGTCCTCAGTCTCGACGACTCCCCCCGCGCCACCCACCGCACGGAACATCGAAGCGGCTATTGATCCATAACCTAGCTAGCTAGAATCAATCGAATCGAGGCAGCTCTCAATAATTGTTGGGTATCACAAACCACGATGGACACCCCCCAAAAATATTCACCCATGTTCCTCTTCCTGGCCTCTGCCGTTGCCATCCTGATCACTGCACTTATTCAAGTGTACCGCCGCCTCAAACCGTACCCTGTCGACAAATCTATCCCCGGTCCTCCCAGAGAACCTTTCTTGGGAATTCTAAGGTTCCTCATGACCAACTTTGAGGACTGGCCCAACACAGTACACCAGTGCAGCGAAAAATATCAGCAAACATGGGGCGGCCCCATGCCCTATCTGGGCAGCATGCAAGGGGCCTATTTTATACTCACCGACGACAAAAATATTGAACACATACTCAGCAAAAACTTTGAGAGCTACGAAAAGGGGAAGCAGTTTCAAGATGCAATGGCCGAACTTTTAGGAAATGGAATCATTGGGGCCGATGGATCCACATGGTATCGTCACAGAAAGATTGCCTCACGCATGTTCTCTGCCAATCTACTAAGAGAAGCTTCCAAAGTCACCTTGAAAAAGGTTTCAGAGCTTTCCCATGTTCTTCAGGATGCTGCAGACACTGGCAAGGAAGTTGATATCCAAGATCTCTTTTTTCGACTGACCTTTCATATCACATCGGCTGTGGCTTTCGGGGTGGAATACGGAAGCATCCAACAAGAAAAACAGCATCCATTTCCTCTAGCATTTGACGAAATGCAGGTACTGCTCTTGCAGCGGTTTCAGGATCCTCTCTTTCCACTCAAGCGATACTTCAGTTTAACCCACAGAGAGAGAAAAATTCAACAGCTCAAGGTCGTCTTGGACCGTCATGCCAAGGAGGTCATTCAAAGCCGCCGGCGAACTGCCAAAGATGGAAAACTGGGTCCTGATCTTTTGAGTCGCTTTATTGACTATGCCAATACCCAAAATGACCCTATTTCAGATGAGGAACTGAGGGATGTCGTCATGAATTTCATGTTGGCTGGTCGTGACACTACAGCTGCCGCTCTTTCATGGACATTTTATGAACTCAGCAATCACCCAGAAGTTGTGGAAAAGGTGCTGCAAGAAGCAAATCAAATTTGTGGCACTGTTGTTAGTGGTGACAACAATGATGGAGACTATTCCTATGAAGCCATTGGAAAGCTGGAATATGTCCACGCTGTTGTGATGGAGGTTCTTCGCCTGCATCCTTCCGTTCCGGCTGAAGCCAAATATGCGGTGCACGATGATGTTCTACCCGATGGAACCTTTATTCCCAAGGGAGCTGTTGTGGGGTATCCACCTTATGCCATGGGAAGGAACACTCGTATTTGGGGCAGTGATGCCAATGAGTTCAAGCCATCCAGGTTTTTGAACAGAAAAGAACCCACACCATTCCAATTTCCAGTCTTCAATGCAGGAAGGAGGCTGTGTCTTGGCAAACCCATGGCCCTCAACACATTGAAATTGACAGTGGCCTATCTAGTTCAGAGATTTGAATTGAAAGACACCCAGGGACATGATGGGACCTACAAATGGAATTTTATTTTAAAGATGAAGGGAGGCTTTCCAATTCAAGTCACCGCTCGACAACCATGAGGATGGCAAGCTGGGGAATCGAATTGTAGTGGGCTAGCTAGCTACCGTATCTATCGAGATAAAACTATAAAATATTGTCCGTAATGGGGAAGGAGTGGTGCCAGATTGACTCCATGGCGGCTATGAATAGCTACAGATAGAGCCACGAGCAGCTCGGCTGTGGTGTGGTACCTGGTGGTACCGGTACCGGGACTGGTGTGCATGGGTGAGATGACACTTCTTTTGGGTTCTCGTGCAATCTTAAATGGTCGTGGTTAGGGCTAGGGGTATCTTAGTACGTCAGTCGGAAAGAATTCGAGTTCATTCGCATTGGCTTTTTTGAAGCATCACCACAACACCACAAACAATCGCAGCGAAAGGGCAGCAACAGAAAGCAAAGGTAGGCTATAGAAGACCTGCTCATCTCAACATGAGCATGACTTCCATGATAGGGAAAGCTGTTGGACTGGGAAGTGTTGGGTTGGGTGCCTCTGCAATTTTTCGGTATCAGCAAATCCTGCAACGAGAAGAGCAACTCCCGAGCAAAGCGCATCCACTCTTGCCTGGTGTCGCGAACAGCAACAGTAGCAACGGTAAAAAGAATGCGATTGTCATTGGAGGTGGCGTGGTGGGTGTAACAGCCGCGTACAAGTTGGCTCTGGCAGGACACTCCGTGGCTCTTTTGGAACCCAGAAGTGAACCTGGTCAGGAATGCAGCGCTTGTGCTGCGGGAGGAATGCAACGGTCCAACCCCACCGTGGACAAGGACACTTGGATGGCAGTCCTGCAATCCATTGCGCCTTGGAAGTCAGGGTCTGGAGACTTCAAGTTTTTCCACATTGACTGGTGGAAGACCCTGTCAGATCCTTTGTTTGCTAGATGGATCTTTACGTTTACCAGAACCAGTTTGTTTCCTGGACCAGAACAGCAAGATAAGCAACAGCAAATGCTAGCCTTTACCAAATACGCAGTAGAAGACATGGTCAAAATGATGAAAGATCCAAACGATAACATGGCAGTCAAGTCTGGATTCAATCCAAGAGGGAGCCTCAACCTATCCTACCAGCAGCCAGCTCAGACAAAAACGGTGTCACACCCATCTGGAAGTATAAAACGGGCCGTGGAGCCCGTCCAGGAACTGATCAACGACCAAATAACGGAACAAGAGCCAAGTATAATTTTCCAAACAGTGAAGCCAACAACTGCCAAGTTCCAGTACGAATCTTGTGCCGCCAGCTCGGAACGATTCACCCAGGAACTGGCACAACGATGTAAAGACTTGGGCGTCACGTTTCTGTACGATACCACGGTCAAGGCCATTCAGGTGGATCAGAAGGACAACAGCACCAACAACAACAACAACAATAAACCCCGTATTTCCCAACTGGTCACCAATCGTGGCGTCGTCCATGTGCCGGAAAACACCGACGTTGTGGTGGCTGCTGGTGCTTGGGTGCCTCATGTTTTGGCGCTCCTGGATCTCTACGCCCCCGTCTACCCACTCAAGGGCTACGCCATGTCCGTCAGTGCCAAAGACGCACTCGCGTCCAACAAGCTACTCAAAGAACAAGATCTGCCGTCACGGATTGTGTCGGATAAGTAAGTCCCCCGTCAATTGATGTCTTGGATACCACCGTACCGTACCTCGCGGTATTGACCAGCATTCTGACCTCCTATTCCCTGGCTGCTCCGTCTCCCATCTGCATACTCGATCATTCATTGCATCACTTCAGATACATGTTCACCTCTCGACTCGGCGACGAGATTCGAATCACATCCATTGGCGAATTCAGTGGATGGTCCACCGTGCCCAACCAGAGTGTCGAAGCGGAAGTTCGACGGGAGGCAGTGCGTCAGTTTCCTCAACTCCAAAGTTTGATCGAGAAAGCGCCCACACGGTGTGGCCACCGCCCGTATGTCAGCGATGGCATTCTCTTGCTGGGACGAGCCGATACCCACGAGAATCTTTTGGTCAGCTGCGGACCTGGCTCGAATGGTTGGAAGCTGGCCATGGGCTCGGGAGAAGTGATCCAGCGACTCGTCTCGGGCGACACGGAGGAGCAAATCTCGCAAGACTTGGGATTTGATGTCAGGACGTTCTCTCCAGGAAACGGTCGCGTCTCGAAGGCGCCCCTGTTTGCCAAGCTCTGTCGAGCCCGTTGGGATTTATAGTAACGACACAGACGACAACCACACTTTTGCTAGCTAGCCGCTACTGCTGAAGCCAAGACTATGCCATCCCATGTAGAAAATCACCAAAGCAGATATAGTAATAATAGTCACAAAATCATTATAGGGAACGTTTAGCACTAGCTAGCACTAATACACAGCTCGTTCATTCTTCATTGTCGTCTGTTTTTCAATAAAAAGTGAATGAATGTTTCAATCACTCACTCAGTCACGGGCTCGGTCGCATTTATCCATTGCCGCCGTGGTTGTTGTCGTCTCTTTTGGTAATCAGCACACTTCCACTCCACAACTTAGATGTAACGATTCTGCTTCATAAAAGTATCCAAATCGGTGAATCCATAGTGCTGTGGAGCTCGAGAGGAGTCGACATCCTTTCCAGAGAGTTTTCCATCGACGACATATTCCTTCTTGATCATTTCTTGACACCAGACAATGACTTCATCCATATTGGGTGTGGGTACTCCGGCGAGCTCGGCAATGCCCTTGGTGACGACCAATCCCATGGGGATATCTTCCGTGTAGTAACGGTACCTAAAGTTGGGCACGTATTTCTTGCCTTCCGGTGTGTCCACTTCCGACATGGGATGCGAGAGTCCACGGTATCCCTTGTTGGAGTGCAGCATGGTGTAAATGTTGGTCTTGTCACCAATATCATCCCCGTAGGATCGGAGCATCCAGTCTCGAACATGTGTGAGTGAAGACAAATCCAAGCCGGGGTACTTTTCGAGCAAGACGCGCTTGACTTCCAAAACTTCGTCGCTGACCTTGGCAAGCATTTCGCCCGTGTACTCGTCGGCACCTTCGTAAAAGGGTGGTGGTTCATCGAATGGCTTGGTAATGTCGTGATTACGGAAGAATCCGTACGAGATGGTGGGATGCCATACCGAGTTGATGTTCATGAGAGTGACCGCGAGAAAGTTGCAAGCGGGCTTCAAGATGGGTTCTTTGCCAATCAATCGTTGCAGCAATCCCAAGACTTCGTTCACAGTGGAGCCGTCCTAATAGAATTGAAAGAAACATGGAAAGGAAACATGAGATCAGATGCACAACAACAATGATGGACTGGATTGATTGCGTCTTTTTTTGTGTGCTTGACTTACCTTGGGAGAGACGACAATGTCAATTTCCTTTTTGGTTCCAAGAACTTCAACGGATGTGCCGTACTCCTTGATCCGACAAGCCCAAGGCAAAGTCTCTAGCGCAAATAAATTGGACGCCTTGACAAAGTCTCCACCCAGATTGTGAATGGCACAAAGATCAAATCCTCCTTCACCAGGCATGGATCCCAAGGTGACGCCTCTCTTCAAGTGGGGCTTGAGTGCCTTGAGGTACATTTCGTGTGTAAAGGAAGGAAGGGCAAAGATGACGACATCGGCTCCTGGAATCACTTCGGCAGGATCGTCCGAGACAATGGAGGGTTTTCCAAAGACATCGTCTCCCAAATCATTGATGCACTGAATTCCCTTTTCCGGAATGGCATTGCGCAAACGCTCGGCTTCTCCGGGAAACAGAGACAACACACACACTTCATCAATCTCATCTTTGGAAGAAACATAGGCAGACAGAACATGAATGGCATTGCCACCGCCGCAGAGAACAACCTTCATTGTGGGAGTTTGTAGTTTTGGTTGGGTAAAAGAAAAAGAGTTGGTTTTGGTTTTGTTTTGGTTTCTCGGTTGAGAAGGATACTTTTTGTGAGCCTCTCATCAACACGAACAAATCCTTTTCTCGTGATGGTCGAGTTCGGATCCTCCTCATTTCCACGGTGGACATGCATGAGAACTCAAATGACCGGCGGGAGGGAGAAGCCTTCCTCGGGTCGGGTTCGGGTGCACTTGTGCATGAATTAAAAATGAGAACCCTCCAAAAAGCGTTCTTCAACAGAATGCTTTTTCTTCGAGAATCAGAAGATTTAACATTCTAGCATGATGGTTAAGTATTTCATAACCACAGAATGGGAACGGGAAAGTAGTCACTAAACATAATGATTAGGGGGGAGAACATTGCACGCCGGGTGCCACACCGATGAAAGATCGTGCCAACAAATCCAAGCCAAATAATGCGAACTATCTCGGATGAGAAGGCAACCAGCCACAAAGATCCACGATCCTGCTTCCAAGGTACCGGTATCTTTCGCCTTTGACTTGTCAACATGAATGACTCTACTTTTAGAATAAGAGAGCCAATAATTTCATTGCTAGTAGCTAGCTAGCTGTCATAGTGGCGAAAATAGGTAGCCTTCGCTTTCCAATCTCTGGTACCGTACTGCCAGCACTTCCATGAGATAAAAACAAAGATAGAGCATCAGCCATCCAACCACAAAATCCAAACACAACCCAAAAAAGTTTCACACTTTCATCCTTTTTTGTCAAGTTGAGTTGAAAAAAGTCAGTTGACCATGGTGGGCCGAAAGCTGCTAAGGCACTTGAGTTCTTCCTTTGCCGATGAAGATGGACTTCACGGATCTTACTCCAAGGCGTTTACAGGCACAGTGGCACAGTCTCCGAATTGGTCTCCCAAAGTGGGCAGGCATTTTGCAGCCAGGAATCGCAAGAACAAGAACAAAAAAGTCAAGACTACTGTATCCTCCAAGAGCAGCAGCAATGACAGTGATCCTGGAGAATACAAGCCCTTAGTGTCCTTCATTGTGGTCTACACCATGATCTTCTTCAATGGATGCTGCTTCACTGCGGTTGTTCCTTCGGTACCCTTTTATCTAGAAATTCTCTCGGCTCCTCCTTCCTTTTTAGGTTGGGTTGTCTCCTTCTACAGTGTGGGACAACTCATTGGATCTCCGACGGGAGGTTGGTTGGCCGATAAAATGTCCGCCAAGTGTCTCCTCACTATCAGTTCCACACTGGGATTTGTCTCTTCCGTAATCTACTCTCTGGCACCCGCCTACATGTTGATCCTGGTGGCCCGATGGCTCACGGGAATCAGTGCCGGAATGGAATTTGCCACGGAACTCGCCTTTATTGCCAAGAATACTACCAAAAAGCAACGCACCATTTACTTGGCATCGGTCACGGCCGTCAATGTCGTGGGATTCATCCTAGGACCGGCATTGGCCGGGGCTCTTTCCACCTTGAATGTCACCATTATGGGCATTACGGTCGACAAGTACACTGGACCGGGATGGTTATTGGCCATTATGTTTGTCGTCGATATCTGTATGGTGCAAGGATTGTTCAAAGACATGGAACTGCCCAAGAATAAAAAGTCACTACGATCCTCCTCTACATCAAGTAGTAGTACCGAAGAACAGAATGGATTGTTGGAAAAACAACAGCAAGGCAAGGGCGTTTCTTACGGTGGTGTCTCCCATGAGGATGACGAGGATGACGACGATGGAGTCGATGCAGAAACCAAGGAAATGATGGCACTCCAACCACTGCGGGAATCCCAGCGTCCACCTGCCTTGCCACTCGTACTTGGACTCATCTTTGTCCAGTTCACCGTCATGTGTGCCTGGTCCGTCCTGGAAACCATTACGTCGCCATTGGCGGCTGACTCCTTTGGTTGGGATGTGCAAGATTGGTACGTGCAGAACATGCATATGCATAAGAACCTTGGAGACTGATTGAATGATTCTATTCAGTTTGTTTACATGCATGATCTCACCATTTTGACTTTCTTTCTATTCTCTTTCCACAGCAACCTTCTCTTTACGGGCGGAGGTGCCGTATCGCTAGTGGCGTATGTCATCTTTGTCGTCTCCTCCAAATGGGTACAGGACCGATGGCTCATTGTCTATGCCCTCATTGTTTGTGTCATTGGACAAATGCTAGCCATTAATTGGCATCAACTCGAATGGGTGCCACAGCCATTCCTCGACATTCTGCCCTCCACGTTCCGCAATCGATTCGTCGCCGGATACATGATTATGAATGCCGGATTCATGACCGGACGACCCGTCACATTTGCCCTCTACTCCAAACTCATTGGATCCGAATATCAAGGAAAGTACCTCGGATGGATGGTGGCCGGAGGATCGGCGGCACGAACTCTCGGGCCCTTTGCAGCAGTGGCATTGTATTACCAAATCAAAGCGGCGGGTGTTAACTTGTTGGCGCTCTTTGGATCCGTTGCCATTTTCCATGTCGCGTGTCTCTTTTTGGTTTTGGGGCTCTGGAAATCACTCCTCCCTTCTGCCAGTATGATGCAATCCATTCGAGCCAGTATGCGAATGAGTGACGTCGATCTCGATGAAGAAAAGGCCAATGGTCACGACGAGGAACATCACACCAATGGGCACTAACTGATCGAACGGTGCCAAGGATGCCTTCTGTGGAAGAGCAATCGGAAGCAAGTGTCGCTTGCTGTCTCTCGAGCATCCTCGAGAATGATTGAGTCCATTCGAATCGGTAGTACCTACACTATACATGTCCTGTTAGCCTTCTTGCTACTCTCTCTAGTAGCGAGAACTGAACTTTGTAACCTAAAGTATATTGGAAACTAGAAGCGGACTTGTAAGTTCAACAGTTACTGTTCTACCCAAAGCTTCCAGAGCCGGGCTTTGGATGCAACAACGATTTGGATTCCTGGCTAGCTGAAAGCACCACGAAATCCAACGTTTTCGCCGACTGCGGCTCGAGTCTCTGCCATCTCGTCTTACCGTACCGGTATCTACCGGTACCGGCGCGGACCTTATCCCCACTTTCCACAGAGTGTTTGGTTTCCGGCTCCTTCTATCCTTGCTACTACCGTACGAGGGTCCGCTGGCTCTGCCCTGCATCCTCTCACCATTCTTTTTTCTCCGTCCCTTGGAGCCTTCTGCGTACCGCCATTACACAGCTACTGGTACTATGGTCTCCGCGCATACCATACCGTAGGTGCAGAGCAATACGGTAGCTACTGGAGCTGACATTACCGTATCCCCATTTTCCCGCAGCGTTTGGTTTCCTGCTCCTTCTATTCTTGGTACTTGGAAGGTCCGTTTGCCTTTTGCTCGTATGGTGTGCTCCTGAGCGAGATCGAAACGCTACGAGTACGACGAGTTCGGTTTGGGACCAACAAACACCCCCTCACCATTCTTTTTCTCCGTCCCGCGGAGGTTCGTTGCAGAGGTTCCGCTCGTTTCGGGCCCTCGATCGGCAAGGCTTCGGGTAAAGACACAGCTCGCTCGCCTGATGAGTGTGATTCCCGTCTCGTGCTCCATGCCGGTAATAAGTGGATTCTGTCAAGACGCCATGTCCCGATATCAATTTTAAAATTTAATGGTAGAGGAACTACTCGAGCTACTGGTACGGTACATTGATGGATGGAATGCAATGGACCGGGCAACATGTACGAATTCACTTTTTGTTGTTGTTGTTTTCATTTCACAGCTTCCGCAGTGGCTCAGTGAGTCAACTGCAGAAGCTGTCTTCCAACATGGGATTGTCTGTCTGTCTCACATACAGTACGAAATAGAATAAACGAAGAGTGTTTTTGTTTTGTGCGGTTGCTTGTGTTGTTGTTGTTCCTGCAAAAATCACTCCAACTTTTTTCTCCCCCTTGTTTTGCCTTGAATTGGAATAATTTACGCAATTTCGGGCAGGAACTTGGACTGAGCAGGCGCCGACGTGTGAGATGCTGCCGCTCGTTGGGATTGTCCAATGACATCTCCATAGGACAACGCCGCATCTAGATCCATGTCGGCATCGGCATCGGGAAACATGGCGGGATCATGATGTCCATAGACACCTCCTCCATTGGCAGTACCGGCAGTGCCTCCTCCTCCATGATTGTGAGCATCGAGTTCTGCCTTTTCTTGTAAATATCGATCAATGACTTGTTTGGAACGATTGACCCGAACGGCGGCAGTAATAACCATGATTACGGCAGCGCCCAACAATAAGAGAATGAAAATGGCGACAATGCCCAATCCTTCTTCGGCGACCTTGGCGGCTTTGTGACCGGCAGAGACTTCTTTTTCAGTATCCGAGGGAAAGGGTCCAATGGCATGGGTATTGCTAGTGCTGGAAGTAGTAGTCGTGGTGGAGTTGTCATCATTGTCTGTGGGTTGTTCTGGTAGTTCTGGTGTAGAGGAGGCCATGTAACCGAGATACGTCTGAAAGGTGTGTTCTGGATTGGCACATTTGAGTTCCCACAGACATTCCTGAATATTGGATTCTCCATTGGAGAGTGATGGACATGTCTCGAGACAGAATTGACAGACTTTGGGTCTTTCTTCCGTTGCAAAAGCATCACAAACGGCAGTCAAAACTTCCGTGGGATCAAGATTTCCTCCTGTCACTTGTTTTCCTTGAACGAAAAGAGCGGGCAATTGCGTGGGAACAGGCTGTGCAATGGCTTCTTCCAGAATGGGCTTTGCTCCCACGGAATGAACTCCATCCGAGTCAGCGCATTTTTGTATGGTTTCAATGTCGAGTCCCTCTTGGACATATCCGTATTCACGGCATGAATTGGACAGAGTCTGTTGACAACCTTCGGCCGCAATGCCATCAAAATACCCAAAATACTTTTGTGGATCATTTACCCCATATTCCTTCCAAATACAGCGTCGGGTTACCCCTTCTTCCAGAAAGTGATTACCGCTGGCTCTCATCTGCTGAGTGATCATTTGCAACTCCAACAAACTGGCATCGCAGTAGCGTCCTCTTACCAGACAATGAAGAGCACACTCGCCGGGTAACTCTCCTTCCAACGGAGAACCATCTTCTTGAGCGCAGCCTCGATCGTGACCTCGTGTCGCCACCATGCGCGGTTCAAACTCAATAGCAGTCGAATGCAACCGAAATACCAACGGCCGCAACGCGTGAATCGCATCGTAGTCAAATCGCGCTTCGGGAGATGTGTAAAAATCCACCGACACCAAATCACTCGCTGCAGTACCAGAAGCCACGTCGTTCGCCACAAACGAAGCAGAGTCAAACGCTGCTTGGACCATGTAGCAACTGGATAGCGTTAACAACAAATATTTCACTTTCATCATCATTGTCATGGTCTCAAAAAATAAATAATTTTGACAGGAAGAGTTTAGTAGTTTGGGTTGACTAGCTAGTGGAGTTGGAATGTTGGAAAATAAATGAATGCTTCCAAGCGGATAGAAACAAGAAGAAATGAAAGCACAGGAGACTCATTCGAGCATGGCATCAAAGAGCGTCCGCTTGAGGAAGCATCTGGTGACGTCACTATACCAAATACTGTAGAAAACTGCTTTGATCGTAAGCAAGTGGGATTGATTACTTAACAGACAGACACAGTTTCAAGGCTACTCGGGAATGCATACAGTGCGAAAGGGTCGCCGAAACTGGCCACAAGAGACCGCTTGGAGGTTGACAGACATTCAAGAAAGGTAAAAGACAATGGATGGTAGGTAAAGATTGTTCCTTTCGCCACATTGTCATGTGTGGAGGCACGGGCAGGACGATGCATAGCAGCCTGCACGAACACTGTACCGGTACTAGCTAGCTAGCTACTTGCCAGCAGCTAGTCTAGCTACTAGATAGGACAGCAATGGCAATAGAAAGGGAAAAACACAGTCAATTTACCACTCTCGTTCTGATCATATAAAACAGGCCGTTTTCGCTGGCTAGCTAGTGATTCGATTCAGCTATTCTAAAAGGGTGATGGCTGGACTGATAGCTATGAATACTACATGTAGTACTAGCTAGTTGTAGCTTTGCGGAAAGCTAGCTAGCTTGGGATGTTTGGTGGAATAACAGCATCATTCCAGTGTACCGGTACCGGTAGCGTAACTTCAAACTTCGAACCACCCCTGGCAGCACAAGCTAACAAAGCTGAAGAAAGCCACGATTTTTTCTAATAGGATATCCAATATCCGCATGTCCGTCTCATCATGGTTTGCGAAATCAGGCAAGCGAAGGCAACCACTACTGGTGACAGCCCGGTGACCTCGGTTGATCATGGTAGCGCAACCATCGTGATCCTTCATTCGCCACCCACAGCGACACAACCCATAAGCATTCCAACTAATAGTAACTGTGCACACCAGCTCTACTTTCCAACCACTTTTATTATGGCACAGTTTGAACCGTTGCTGTCCTGGTTGGCTGGATGGCATCAACGCTATCCATACCGCCCAGCCACAGACTTGCTTTGTTTGAGCTTTTTTTTAGTGGCCTGAATTCCTCCTTATCCCAGATTCTGAGATCCTTCCCGCTGAGCTTTCAGTGCAGTCCTGTACCCAAGCGTGACAGCCCACATAGTCACGCATTGAATAAGCAATAATAACCCCACTAAATACGCCCACTTGCCTACTCGCCTACTCGCCAAGCATGTGGTGGGGAGTGTAGGAATAATTAAAAATCACTTTTAACCCAGCACAGGGAGTTCTTTTGGCTGAGAGGTCGGAATCTCTACACTTGGATTGAATGGCTTTGTTGAGGCTTTCATCATTGTCTCAGTAGTTGTTTGGTGGATGCCGTGCTTTACCAGCTACTTATTATTTACCGCCACCAGATTGGGCTTGTGATCATGACAGTCGAATCTATCAAGGGCAACCCTAGCTAGAATGCGACAATACCATTGTGGATTGATTAATCTAACGATCTAAGAGATGTAAAGTTTGTATTTCCAAATAAGTGAGCAGTTATTGATTACCTCGGCAGTCTTGCTGCCAGAGCCCTCAACCCCTTTAATTGTTTTTCCTGCTACGGTGGTCCCTGCAGGTATAAGGGTAGGGTTAGAATACAAATAAGTCAGCAAAAACTAAATAAGTAGCCTAGGATGGTGCTTTTAAACCAGCTAAAGCTATTTACATGCATCTAGTAGGGGGGTCTGCTTCTACAGGAAAAACTCTAAAGCTAAAAAGCTATATAACTAGTATTCTAGCTAGCTTGGGGTATACGGTATCTGCTTCTAGCTTGCTATGGGAATCTGCTTTAGCTAGGGGTATCTGCTTCTAGCTAGCTAAGCGCAAGTTAAGCACTAGCTAAGCACTACAGGTATCTGCTTCTAGCTAGCTAGCTAATAGGGGTATCTGCTTCTACACTGAA
>CAICTM010000883.1:0-43987 GCA_903772945.1 Seminavis robusta
TGTCCTATTTGATATTCGTCAAAAGAGTGTCTCACCGCGGTAACCCATACATCACCGGAGTCTTCATCCCAGACAACAATGACGCCACCATGATCCCATCTGCTTTCGAATGCACCCCACTTTCTGACGCCGACCACACGATAAATAAGCTAACAGAGGAACTCTCAATGGAAAATAACGGTACCGAATTAAGCCGCAATTAAAAAATTAGTAGAAAGTCCTTAGTCATAGATCGGACAATGTGGATAATTAGTAGCTCACACAGTAGTTTCTCTGACTATATTACATTCGTTAAGTTCCTTCAACGCGAGTTTATAACTGAAGGTTTCATCAGTTACAACATGCAAGGACCTCTAAGTGAACTCCACCTATGCTGTCTGATCAATGATGATGAAGAAGTCAATGTTAGGACCTGGTTTCCGAACTATAAAGTAGAACACTTCAACGATAATAGTGCAACACTTGACCAACCCATCTCACTCGAAGCTTGTATGCTGATTAGCATGCCAAACTCTCATCTCATCCAAACCAAGAACCTCAAGAATACAAGATTCCAGTTATGCGACCGCCTAAGCTTGGGAGTTTCAAGCACCTCTGCAGTCTTAGAACGTTAAGAGTAGTTCACCTGTATGACGTAAGCGTTCCGAGTATCCGTAACCTTTTTAGATAAACCAAAGAGAGGTCAGCGAAGCGGGTGAAGGACAGGATAACAGAAGGTTAAGGTTATCAATGACCCGAAACCATTATTACCTCTCTTTAGCCAGTACTCTTTTACTGTAGAAAAAACGGACCGCGCGCCACCCCACCCCGGTCCATTACTCTTTTTTCTACAGTAATTTTTGAGAGTGGACCGACCTTAAGTTTTAGTTCCCCTGTCGTCTATGAATCTCGAAGATTCATCTGTTCCAGCATGTTCCAATGCAGGATCGCTCCAATGCAAGATGCTCCAGCATGTTCCAATGCAGGATCTCGAGTGAATGTTCCAGTGACAACCCCGGTGTGATGTTCCAGCATGTTCCAATACAGGATCGCTCCAATGAAAGATGTTCCAGCATGTTCCAATGCAAGATTGCTCCAATGAAAGATGTTCCAGCATGTTCCAATGCAGGATCTCGAGTTGTTCCAGTGACAACCCCGGCGTGATATTATTCCAGTGACAACCTGGTGAATAAAAAACACCACCGAAATAGAACGCCGGGTTGTAAGAATTGCTGGGGGTTGTCAAGTCCATGAAGTTCTTTAACCGTTTGCTTCTGGAAACGTTACGGAAGTTTGTCATCACTGCCGACTCACTGTGGACTCGCTAGTGACTGAGCCTGATGAACATTTCCCCCTCCTGTACACCCGCAAACTAGAGGAAAAAGAGGAAGAGCCCAAAGAACACGACACGACACAACAACAACAACAATCAGGAAAGAGGAAGACACCAGCCGCCCGCATAGCAAGACCATGACAGAGATCCAATACATCAAAGGCGACGCCACAACCCCGTTGGCCCCACCCGACAGCAATCGCATCATAGTTCATGTCTGCAACGACATTGGTGGCTGGGGAATGGGCTTTGTTTTGGCCATTTCCAGAAAATGGGACGAACCCGAAGTAGCCTACCGTGGATACGCCCAAAAATGCAAGGAGCCCTTTCTCCGCCTCGGGGCGGTCCAACTAGTACAAGTCGAAGACTCGCTGTGGGTCGCCAATCTCATTGGACAACACAAGATTGGAAGACCCAAAAATGGAGGACCACCGCCCATTCGATACGAGGCGGTGCGACGAGGCTTGAAACGTGTGGCGGAAAAGGCTGTCGTGTTGGGAGCGTCGGTCCACATGCCACGGATTGGCTGTGGCTTGGCAGGAGGGACATGGGATGTCATGGGACCCATCATTGAGGAAGAACTCTGTGCGCTGGATATTCCCGTGACTGTATATGATTATGAACCACCCGTCACAAAAAAGAGAAAGGCTTCATCGCAACCGAAACAGCAACATCACACAAACCAAAAATCAATTACGGAATGGGCAAAACCAAAAACGAAGAGTTGAGGAGCCGCCACAAAAGAATTGGGCCCGTCGATTATTCTACTACCAAGGAACAAAATACAAATCATCGTTTTATGAAGCCAAATTCTGTAATTGGTGCCTCTTTTCGCCAAGCCGCAAGATCGCAGAGCAGCTTCTCACATTATAGGTAGCTTAGTCTGGCTTTGCACTGTTCTTGCCTAACGTCGTTAGGGCTTCATTTCGTGCTCTGATCTTCGGTTATGCCCAATTCCAAGTAGCGAGATGCTGTCTTCAGATGAGGACTGGCAGAAGGTGCGGGCATGGCTCCTCCCCAATCGCTGCCGGCATAATGCGTTCACCCCACGATAGAGCAGCCAGGAGGCTGCGAATCACTGCCATAGGGTGTAGACTGTACACGTACGACGATACCAGAAAATGACCGTAGCTGGCCAGGGCACACCTTTCATTTCATTTCCGGTCTCCCTTCCCTTGCCCCTTGACGGCATTGTTGGCCCCGTCACTCTGAACGCAGACCTCAGCAAGGCTGACCTTTCACCACCCCCACCAGCCCAGGATATGATGTCCAGGGACTTCTTGAGCGATTATGCTCGCACAGAAAAAAAAGATGATTGGCTGCATCGAGATGGCTAAGTTCTTGTTGCCGAACGCCGCCGTCTCCATTCGTCATGGAAACTTGGATCCGTCGGACCTTGCCTGTCTTCCTGAAGCAATGACCGATCCTGATGACGCGATTTGAACACAGGCAATCACACCCATGCTTTTGTGAAGCAAACATACGATTCATCAATCATGCAACGGGCTTCCATCCATTTGACAGCTGTAATCATACGCGTTTTTAGTAATATCTGGTGCCAAGTGTCCGTGTTGAGTTGCGTGTTGGTAGGTGCAACCATACGTAAAACATACTTGACCCGGGAGAGTTGACTCCCCCGCAAACCTGCAACTGCAGAGCCAGATTGCAAGCTCACTGCAAACTGGAGACTTCAAATCCCTCCTACCCCGCTGATGTCCACTGGATGCTTCATTTTAAAACTGAAGAAGAATACCCTGGCAACGAATCGTGTCAATAGGAAGGAGCAAAGCATAGGAAGTTGCTTTCCATTCAACCCTACCGGTGGCATACAGTAGGCAGTCTGGTTGACTCGTAGCGTACGGATGCACCGGTACCGGGTACCGTATAGGGCACCCGGTAACCGGTACGTCCTCCGAAAAACTTGCTTTATTTACTATTAATAGTACTAATAAGTACTGAAGTCCAGCAAGACTACATTATTTCCTTGACTTTAATTACTCAGTACTGTGGATCTGCAAAGCCTTTTTGCTGTTTTGCCAAGACACACACAACCCAAAAAATAAATATCAATCTTGCGAGAAGTTTGTGGGCCTTGTCGAGGTGTCTGAGCAAAATGCCACTTTGCCAGTGTCTGTTCCTCTATGCATACTGTAGTCATCGTGTCCTCGTCCTTTCAAGATGTACAATCATCGACAGCCAAGGACAAAAGGGACATCATAAACTCCGGAAATAGAGCAGCAAAAAGAGACCACCCTTCACAGCACATACCGCACGGTAAACGATAACCATGACGACTGTTGGAAGCCACAACAATGGCGATGTTGTTGCGATGAACGGCCCCTGCACTGCACCGATTGCAATGGACCAAGCTCCCACTACCACTTCCCAGGAAATTATCAGTGATGATGCCACAAGGGCCATTGATGGTCACGAGGAAGACCCACCACATACTCCTATCATTGTGGTGGAAAAGGATGAAGACGCACCACCTCTTCCCTGGTGGTACCCAAGAATCCGTGGCAAACCCCTGTTTTACGGAAATCAGGAAGCTCTCGGATGGGCATGTACCGTCGTGGCCAACTCGGGCATTAGCCTTGGCATTGGCATTTTTGTAGTTCCCGCTGCCTTGGAATTGGCCAAGAAGGAGGCAGGATGCGCCACGGAGGTTCCAGAAGGAATGGATGAAATCCCAGAGTGCTACGGGGAAGTCTATGGCGTCAAGCCAACTTCCTTCTTTACTGTCATATCCACCATTGTGGGGTTGGCAGCAGCCTTTGTCATTCCCTTGGCGGGTGCACTGGTGGACTACACACCTCACCGGCGATTGCTGGGTCGCATCTTTTCCTTTGCCTTTACCATCCTCATTCTGGCCCCCGCCTTTCTCAATGAACAAACATGGTTTGTCGTTTCCATAGTGATCATGGTCAACCTGGTCATTAGCATGGCCCAAGGCATGCTTTTCAATGCATACTTGCCCGAACTAACCGACAATGAAGATCGACTCAATGAGTTCTCCCGAACCTTTACAATTCTCAGCTTTTCTTCCATTGTCCTCTTCTTGGGGATTGTCATGGGGATTGGAGCCGGGCTGGGAATCACAGGCGACTCTGTGGCCGTGGCTAGATTATCTGCAATTGTTGCATTTTGTTTCAGCAGTGTCCTATTCTATGCCTCATGGGGCCTGCTGTTCCAAGAACGACCCGCCGCTCATGAATTGCCACAAGGTCAATGGTTGCTCTCGGCGGGATTTCGACAAGTCTATCGAACCACCATCAAAATCCAAAAACACTACCATGGACTCAAATGGTTCTTCCTTTCCTTGTGTGTGGGAGACGCCGCCGTGCAGTCACTGACACTGCTCGCCATTACCTATGTCAGCGACCAACTGGAGTTTAACTCCACAGAGGTCGTCCTGGCATCGGCTCTGGTGATTATTTCGACCATTCCGGGAGCACTGGTGGGTGCCGTCTTTAACCGATGGGTCAATCCAATTCGCAGTTCGGCGCTCTCCGTCCTGGGCTTTTTCATCTTGACCCCTCTCTGGGCCCTGGTGGCTTCTGGACCGGGAGACCAAAATGTCACGTACTTTTGGTGCTTTCTCTTTGGTTTCTTTACGGGGTGGAAGTACACGGGTGACCGAGTCCTCGTCAGTGCCATCTTGCCTGAAGGTCAGGATGCCGAACTCATGGGGATGTATAGCTTTTGTGGTTATGTCTTTAGCTGGGCGCCAACCCTGCTATTCACGGTCATTAATGAGGCTGGTGAGTCCCAACGATTGGGCCTCGTCAGTCTCGACATCTTTTTTGGTGCTGCCCTGATTGCCTACTGCATGATGGGTGACTACTCTGTGGCGGTTCGCATCGCTGATCGCCTCAAGATTGATACTTGTACAGTGAACCAAGAAGAAGACGAGGAACCAGAAGAAGGAGAAGAAGGGGCATCGACTGCAGACGACAATGTTTAAGACGTGGTCTGTAGTACCGTTCACGATCACGTGGACAGGTTTCATGGGGCACAATCATGGACTCTTCTTGGGTGCTCACAGAGTATCATGCGATTCTAATAATAGTCTTGTTTAGTGTTATAATTCTTTACAACTTTCTCGTTGCTTTTCTTGTTTCTTTGTGCTTGGTGGTACGAGTTGATGGATTGACATCTCCTTTCTTGCAGGACTGTAGGTTGGTTTCGAAATAGATGGATGAAATTCACTTACCCGGAAGGATCGGACTCACAACTCGGGGCTACAGCGATAGTTGACGAGGTCGTGGCAGTCGATAATGTATGTTCGTCCGCACAGTTCTTGTGTAGCCATGTCTGCCCTCGATAGAAACCTAGTCCATGGTTCGATTGCCGTGCAAGCTCTCAAGACGGGCTAGCGCACCATCTTCATGTCGTTGCTGCTCGGCCTCCCGTTCTTTGTAGTGACTATTTCGCCGATCGCAGTGGAGATTCCAGCTCTTGCATTCGCTGGCAGGAATCTCGCAGACGACGCAATAGCACTTCTCGCAAAAGCTGGCGTGATTGCCCTCGGAGAATTTGTAAATGACACAAAGGTCGCGATGGTGAGGGAAATCCACGATGGCGTTCATTCCACTCGTTCCAGTGCATTCAATCTCATTGTCGCCGTTGTCGCTGGAAGAGGATTTGGCAAACGGATCATCACGAACGGCCTGAACGTTGGGTTCAATGACTTCTACGTCCGAATCGTTAACCACCGATCCCGTCGTGTTGTTCGAGGTTCCTTTCTTGTTCTTGTTGCTAGTCTTCGACGTCTTTGAGTTGTCACGGCGTTCCTTTTCCTTCTCCGTACCGGTAGTGTTTCGATTCGAACCAGAGGCTTGGTTTCGATATTGACGAAGCAAAACAGGCGAAGGACTTTGAAAGATTGAACTTGGAGAACCACGAAACAAGCTGTGGAACGAAGAATCTCCAGTCATCTTCAGCTTCACTAGTGTCGCGTTGGCTGTCACTCGTGGATTGCAGAGACGTCCGTCGAAGACGACGACTAAGAGAGTCAATGGGACTGTCGTCCATTGGACTGTCGTCCAAAAGCTCCACCGGATATTTCTTGCATCCATTGTTGAATACCTTTGGTGGTGTACAGAGATCAACGACCGCTGCGTCCGCTGATTTGGATGTCATCTTTGGATGATCTCAACCTGTTTGTGGCCTTGTACTTTTACGGTTACGGTACCGGTACTGTACCGTCTGTTGTGGAAGACAGAAGACCGAAGACGGAGACGAAACCTTTGGGGGCTCTGTGGTCTGCAGGCAATTTTCCGAACCGTTTGAAATTGAAACCGGACGAAATGAAACGGAGACAGCTTTGAGCTGGGGGGTAGATGCGGTAAGAGGGTTTGAACATGTATGTGAGAAAAACGTCCCTTATAAAACTTAACGTTAGCTCTATATTTACCTCAGCTACCATTTTAGTGTTGTCTCTCCCGGCGTGCTTGGTGCTTGGTGGCCTTGAACTCACCACCTTTGCTCCTCCCTGCACTCCTGCCTTCACCCCTTTCCTTGGCTTCCATGTTGCCCTGCTTGCCCACTTGATTGCTTGCCTTGGGTTCCTGCATGGTGCCCTCCCCTCCTGCTCTGTCCCCATCCTCATCTTAGCTCTCTCTAATTATTCATTAAACCCCTCATTGACCCGACCATGGTGGGGGTAACCAATAAGCCGTTCCGATCGCTTCTAATACCTCTTAGACCAACCTAGAGCACCTTGGTTTGGTGTTGAAAGGTTGCATGGGTCATGCTGGGGCTGATCTGCTACTAGTAGTTTATCCACCGCCACCACCCGACACCTTCAGTCGGCAGCGTGCCAATTTCGCTGTTGTTATCGACAGGACGGCGATAGTACAGTCGTAGCGGGTGATAATGTCCAGGCTCAACAACAGCGGAAGCCAGCAAGCAACTACGGAACTACATGTACGGAACGAGTTGCATCCATCGGCAAAGCAGTGAATTCAAGCGAATTTGCGAGAAGATCGAACGGGCGACCACTACTACTACCGCTACAACTGCAACAACATCGGCCACCGCTGCCGTGACCGCTATTGTAACAGCAACAGGATCGGCAACAGCCTATCGTGTCGGCGCAACAACAGCGTCGACAGGAGAAGAAGCAGCGTCGACGAAAATCGAAGACCGTATTCCGCGCCATCACAAGACAACAAGTAGATCTTTGGACCAATGGAACACCGTGGCAATCCAATGCGTCAGTTATTACATTTCTGAGATGCCTCGTTCCACCATTTTCCTTGACGAGGTTCTGGGACAGCTTCGAATGAACTCCGCCGCTCCCAAAACACCCACGACGACACCACTGGCCACACCCAATACACCAGGCAAAAGAAGCTCCATTTTACCTACGAGCGAGCTATGCATACCGTATGACTGAGAATGGCATGGTTTACGTGT
The DNA here is from genome assembly GCA_903772945.1 of Seminavis robusta. NCBI lineage: Eukaryota > Bacillariophyta > Bacillariophyceae > Naviculales > Naviculaceae > Seminavis > Seminavis robusta. The sequence continues at coordinate 7,733 of CAICTM010000883.1, forward strand.
GGTGTGCGGTGGAGCTGCCAATATCTGGCTGTACTGTGGATACAACCGTTCCTCTGGAAAGTTTAAGCGTCCTGTGATACTGTCTAGTAGAGTGGTGGTCTGGCAGCTTCAATCGACGAAATTGACGTGCTTCCGGTTCCAGAAAAGCAACAAATATTATCGACCATGGCGCTCGGAGCCAGTCCGCAGCGACGGCACTTTACCCCACCTATCTCTGTGTCTTTGTTTGATGACTTTGACCAAGTTTGGATCAAATCTTGGGGCTGACGATGGATCTCGTGTTTTGAAGGCTGTCTCTATGGCGATGCCCCTTGTCATGCAAAATGCGTTGCTTGGTCTCGGAAAGGAAGAGCTCGCCGGTTCTTACTCTGGTCCATGTTGTATGCTGAAATGCTATTGCAAAAGGAATTCCCTCGTGCAAGCACATTTCGACAAAGGTACTTGGGAACAAACAGCGGGAGCAAGATGGCATTACAGGATACAAACAGGACGATAGAAACCACCAAGTAGAGGCCGGTAGGGCTTCCAACCACAACTCCAATGGTTGGTAGACCAATCAAACAGATCTCTGAGAGAGTGATCATCGACAGAGCCAAGTACCTCGTCTCACCAAACTCTACTGGGAGGTCTCTGGCTTTGTATGTATGGTATGTGGCAAGGCCAGTTGCAACAATATTGACTGCTGCCAAAGGCAAAAAGAAGAATAGGTACCAGTGGCCTCCTTGTGGCCGGCACATGCCAACAGACTCAACCTGTCGTCTAAACTCATCATAGTTGTTGACTTTGGTTCGTTGCCATGACAAGCTGTATGGTGAAGCTGTCCAGGCAAGTAGGAATGCAACATTGATGCACATCAATGTGAGGAAGGGTCTCATCACATCAGTAGGTTTCAGCGCAACCCTTCGGAAAGCAGTGCCGGACTTCATTAGTTTGTTGATTCTGATGGCTTTCGAGAGCAAGGCTGACATGGCCACACAGAATCCAATGCAGACTAGCCAGGGGATGGACATACAGGCTGCATCCAAGCCAGTGTTGGGTTCTTGGAGGCCAAGAGGGATGATTGCCAATGCCATCAGGAATGTTCCCATGCACAGCAATGTCAAGAAGAGTGGTTGTGCTGCAGAAGCTACAGGCTGTTTCCTGTTGACGTAAACCCATCCAGCCCATCCAATCGATTGAAGGATAATAATTCCAGCTAGACAAAATCCAAATATGAGGACCGGCTCGGGAATCAGGTTCATGTTTTCTTCCAGTCGGGGCAACACGGGAGGTGGCTTTGTTGTGTTGTCATTGTAGAAGAAAGGTTGTAGCAATTCTACGTTGCCTTGATGTGTCTCTGGATGAAATGTGATCAAAGCAGTGGCATTCCGCGTGAAGGAAATCGATTCATTTCCCCCCTCCCGTGCACTTGTTCGATCTGAGATAACTACATTGATAATCTCAAACTCAACACCATCCTCACGGCGGTTCCCTGTTTTGCTGTCTAGCTGAACTCTACCAGACACACCCTCAAAGTCAATCTTCAGCAAGTTGTGGTAGAATTCAGTGCCAGTGAACAAACCAGGCGTCTGACAGGCCGTGATACCAAGAGCAATGACAGCATCATACGTCAAATACTGTATCTTGGACCAACCAGGGTAGTCAAAGGTGAAATTGTCGAATAGGTGGGGTTCTGAGTGGCTGTTGATGAAGTCCTGTTGAAATGCCTTGTCGTCTTTAATGGAAGCTAGAGCCTTGTTAAAGGCGTCATTGGGGGTGACTTTCTGCACCACAACTCCAGCTCCATGCAGGGCATGAGCCAGGTCCCAATCTTCCTTAGCATTTAAAACAAACCCCTCAGCAACAAGGTCCAGCAATCCACCAAAGAACCACTGGTAGTGGATGCTGTCCTCAGTTTTCTTCCCCATCAACCCATGCGAGTACAACTTGCGAACAGCGGTTTTCCAATACCCTGGCTTCAGGGCCCCAATGAAATACTGCATTTGTGAATTTTTTAACTCTTGTACCCTTTCATCAAAGTCATCCAGTTCGTTGTAGGCAAAAGGGTGTAAGTAGATGCCGAATTGCTTGGCAGAAAAGGCAAGGTTTTTCTGATAGGATCTTCCCCAAGTATCATTGATAAAAAGGAGGCCCACATGAGTAACCCCCAATGATTTCAGATACACCATTAGTGCTTTGCTTGTACCTGAGGTAGGGTAAATTGTTCGTGCAAAGAAAGGCGCATCATCCAGAACATCTGAAGTGGAAGAAGAGCTGATTTGGGGCAACTCCATCATTCCAGCAAGCACGCTGAGTGAGTGCGATGATATAGATTTTGCGGCCCCCAACAGGGCAAATGGTTGCTGAAGAGGAAGTTCTGTTCCTTGTGATGGACTGATGTTTGTGGTGTTTGCAGAAAGCACAGGCAAATCCTCAGTGTTGGTCAAAGTACTGTTTGTCGCATTGGCTGTCTTGGATGCTCTGACCCTGTCAAGGTATGTCGTCAGCCCCCTGACTGTTTCTATTGGAGAAAACTGTGTATCAGAAGCCAGAAACGTCCACTGGAAATCGCAGGAAGCCAACCTTTGGGAAAGGTCTGGGAGCACTTGACTGCTTCTGTTTTGTGAGTGCTTGTACGCCAAGAAGGCACTCAAGTCATTGAATACTCTTGTCTCCTCGAGAAATCTTTCTCCTTCACTGACTGTGGTTGTGGGAAGTAACGACATCAAATGACCCTGACGGTATTGCCTTCCATTACTGTCAATATAGCGAATGGCGGAGGAACTCGACATGATGGGAGGACTGTAAGAAAGCGATTTCTACTGTATCCGACTGTGCTAAGAGCTACTTGTGCTTTGGTTTTGAGCTGAGGGGCTCGATCGATCCATGTGCACTTCTGTGTCCAACGATCGAGTTGCTACTGTAGCTATTTGCAAAGAAGTGGTCGACACCAGCAACGTCCAGGAACTTGGCAGCAGCAGCGAAACTGTGGGTTCCAATTCTGGTTTCCGTGTTTCTTGCAACTAATGCAGTTTTTGTTTCACGAATTGCCCGTAACATTTCGCAAATGAAACTAGTTTTACTTTTTGTTTACGTGAATTCCTCTCAGCAGGAAGTCCGATGCAAATTTTTGGAAGCAATTCCAATTTCACACTTATGAAGTTAATTTCACACTTTGAAGCTGTAAAAAACATAAGAAGGGGCGATTGAAAGAGTGCTTGGCCACAACAACGAAACAGTCTGTTTTGGCTTTGGCTGGTGGCAGCAGAACCGTGCATTGCTCAATGACCCAATCCGGAAGGCTCCACTTTTAAAACACGCGTAAAAATGACTACCAGAAAAATAACATACTGTAGATCTAATCTGGAAGAAAGACACAATCTGAAAGCATGACGACTCAAAGCGGAAGATTAGACTAGCCCAAATTAGCAGAGGTCAGGGAAAGCCCATTCTCCGTTGATTTGGATGCCCCTCTCACTCGTGAGAACCATCCTGGAACTATCTCGTCGCTCACAAGAGTGGTGATAGTAACAAAGAGTGAAACAATAATGGCAACAGTTGGGTGAATCGAAGAATCAGCTTATTAATTAAGAAATCTCCACCGAACCACGAACTTCCCTGCTGGATGACCACATCGTATGATCAAAATACGAGCTTGACATGAAGGGCATCAGATTGCCACGCGGACATCGGCGACGGCCATTGCCATCTCCAGCCAACGATCCACGTATCGATGGGTCTTGAGTGGGCTATCGTAACTCGCCACGAGATCAAGGCGGTTCTCCTCTTGGGACTTCAAACGTGCTTGCTTTTTGGACGAAGAACGATTTGGTCGCAATGCTCGTTGGAACCGAATCGAGGATTTTAGCACTGGCATGGACGCCCTCCGCGAATGGCTGGGAAGAGACGGCCAAATTCTATTTATTTGAGCACACAGTCCCCGCGAGACGGAAGCAAGCCCACGTGGAATGGCGGCTCAATGTACTTTTACTGAGACGGACACAAACGGAACTCTTATTCACGCACAGCCAGAGCAATCTACCGCGACGGGTCGATCATGATTCGATTCACACGTGTCGAATTGTTGTTGAGAATAAGAGCAATGGGCCATCTATTACAATCACGTGAAGAGTGCCATGGATGCATTCCTTTTGGAGCATTTGGGGAGACGTTCGTACCTTTACGTGTGTTCATATACCTCAAGCGGTATCTGGACTCTCACCGCAACGATAAACGCCGTTCGTCTTCCAAGCTCTCTTTGGTTCGCGACGTGTTCTTGAGTAAGATTCTCACAAATGACGATAGCGGGGAGCAAGGAACAGCAGCAGGCCATCGAATCGTCATCTTCTCGCAATGGAGCGGTTCCTTGGATTTCATGCAGGACATGCTCGATTCCTGCAAGGCTTATACAAGAAACAGCCGCCGTGCTACGCATTGACGGAGCGACAGCAGGCAAGGAACGAGCGAGCTCAACAGTGGTACGTTGTGCTCATGGATATCAAGCGGAATACAAGTGCTAGTGTTTTGATATTCAACTACGAGGCAGCAGGAGAAGGATTAAATCTGCAAGCAGTGGGCATCACAGTGCTTAAAAGCCTGGCCCAGGTTGGCTTCCGCAGATAATTTCCCTACTCTAAACCCCCGTTTATACGTATTTCCCCGTCCGTGGCTTGTGTCTAGTATCGGCAGGGGAAGTTCCATGACATGTAGTCTGTCATGTTGCCCTCAACTACCAGCTATTTTCAAGTAGGGCGTTTGAGCTGATCTCTAATAACACACCCCTGCATGAAAAAGGACGACTTAGGGAAGCCCATGCCATCTCTCCATTCTCTAGAGCAGACATTTCCATACATGTGCTTCTCCTAGCTCTCCAAAGTTATTTCAACTATTTCGAACTACTAGAGTAAAACTCAATCATCACTTAGGCTTGAGGGTTGCCAGCATGCATGGCAAGGAGCTGCTGCAGAATAGCATTGACTTTGCTGAACTGTTCCAACATTGCATCATTCTGCTTCTGCTGCTGGTCCAACTTGGCGCTCACGGCATCAATCTGCATCTGCTGCTGGTCCATTTTGGCACTCATGGCAGCATTCTGCTTCTGCTGCTGGTCCAACTTTGCAGCAATGCCGTCATTCTGCTTTTGCAATGAAGCCAGCTCCTCAGCAACACCATCCTCTGTTTCCTCCAAGTTGCGTTCTCTGATGGTAGTACCACACTCAGTTTCAATGACACTTTTCAAATTGTCATGAGCAAGTTTCACATTCTCATTGGTTGCCACCATATTGTCATAGAGCACAGCAGTGTTCTCATAGGCCTGGATTGGCTCAACATTTGAAGGGTCTGACAAACTTTCCCGTATAAACTCTGAAATATTGAAAGCCTGTGGGGATTGTCAATTTGGCCGAATTAAAAGTATACTGATTTGAACAGACTGCAAGAAGCAAAGATAAAGCACATACCATTTCCAGGAATGAAAGAGCGACTTTCAAGATCAAATAAATACTGTTGACAATAACACAACAGACTGTATCGCCAAATGGACCATCTGGACATTTGTAGGCCATAACACACTCAACAGTTGTGTCAATAGGTGCAAAGATTTGTGAAATGTAGAAGTTTGCAGCCTGCCACGCCTCGCCATCTATAACTGCATACGATCCAGAGCGAACTGCAAGCAAGGGTTTGAAGGACAGGGTGAGGTCGACCAATGCACAGAACAAAAACAAGTGTGATCTGAAGACACTTACCCCGATCTGGTGTCGACAGAGCTTCCCAGTCCACAGCAAACTCCTCTCCTCTTCCAACTTCTGAACCCTGATCAAAGAACTCTTCCAAGAAGGCAAAGTTTTGCGTATTGTGAAGTTGCTGGACTTGGTCACAGATTTCCTGCAGAAAGACAGAAGAAAGATCAAAGGGTGTGAGCACTCAAGAGAATGCAACAATACAAAAACTTGGTTTATAGCTAGAGTAGCTCACCAAGTCATGAGTATAGAGCTGAAAGAAAAGAAAGAAATCAGGCATGAGGCAATATTCACAAGTTTCTCTTTTAACTCAAAGTTTGGGTGGCAATCCTCGCTCACTTACAGCATCATAGCCAAAGTACTCTCTGCTACTGCCACAATCATCAGGGTCTGTGGCTGTACCAACTAGACCACCCTTCAAATATCTGGACATTGAGAAGGTGTCAGCAAAAGTCTCTGCAAGAAGATATGCTGCAGAAACCAAAAAAGTTGAAACAACCGTTTGCACTTACTCAGCATAACCACCCTTCTTGTCAGCCACAGCAGTGTCATACTCAGTTTGAACACAACTCTGGAGATCAGAACAGTCAGTGTCAGCTGCACACCACGTTCCACCATTGGCAGCGCAAGAATCGTCGCTTAATCCAGCAAAGAAGGGCCCAGGGTAGGTAGAGGTGGTGTCACAGTCATGCTGTGTGGATCGTTGAAACAGAGACACATAATAGATGAGAAAAGACTGCCTTCGCTGCAGAGGGGGGAGGAGGTCACCTATCGATGTAAGTGACTTACTTTTCGACCCCAATCATCACCTTCATTTTGGAAAGGGGCACTCAAACAGCAATATCCTAGGGATCAAATGTATGGTTGAGGACCCAGCTTAACACTGCTGCAATCCTCTGTCATTACGAGAACGTACCTGGCCACTTCTCAGGAGCAGCAACCACTGCCTCCTTAATCCCACAAAGGAAGCCAACCGATCTAGTTTTCAGCAGCAGGACATTAGCAATAGGTATCACATCCAAATTTCACCCATCCTTCGTAGCTAAACTCACGTTTTTTCACCGAAGACAAGATCAAAACCAAGTTGGATTCTCTGGAAAGCTTCATAGTATGATGCTGCTTTTGTGTTCAACAGCCATTCAGCAACACTGTCATAGCTGTCATCGTACTCTTCCTCGCTGCCACCTTCGCCATATGCATCATTCAATCCTGTCCTGATTTCCTTTTTCAGAGCCTTCAAACCTTTCCTAATTTTCCCCTGCCTGTTCCTAACAGTGACTTGTGTGCGATCTCCAGGTGGGAATTCGCCATCAACCATAAAGGTCAAAAAGCTGATAGCTTCATCGGCCTGGTAGTACGTGAACGCTCCCTGACCAACACTCCCATCTGTATCAGCCCAGTTCTTGGCCATGGGCATTATATCACCTCTGTTCTCTTCTGTTGTTTCTGAGTGCATTTTCTTGTACACCAGTTGCAGTTCATTCGCATACGTGTCAAGATCCGTCATGGGGTCCCCCTTATACTCAAAGACTGGTTGTGTTACATCCTCGATCTGCCCATTCTCATCACGGTTGTCCAACTCAATTCCCGAGGGAGGAACAAGGATATTGACACCGTTGCTGTACTGTTTTGTGTAGAAGTCAACATTGAAGATCGAATATTTGATGGATCCATAGAGCCTCAGAACGATGTAGTCTGGTGGTGTAGGCATGAAGCCAAGAGGAATTGTGTGCTTCTCCACACCCAGAGTGACAGATGCTCCACCTCCATTTATTGCGCTCACTTGCTGTGATGAATCGACAGCGTGGGTTCCTGAGAGACTATTTAAAACTGTTGTCCAACCCCACTCCCCCTGCTTTCTTGCCAAGATCTTGTAAGAATCAGGAAGAAAATCTCCGTCGCGGAAAGTAATTTCCATCTGGTCAATTCGTTGGAGGGTCCCGTCAAATTTGAAATACACATTTTGAGTCGAATCACATAATGTGTCATCATTATCATCAACAAAACATTTCCACTCAGTGCTGACACCATCATCCTCATCATCAATAAGGTTCTCTGGAAGGAAGTCAACATCATTCGCATTGGCTGAATTATCAACATAAGGCACTTGTTCGGAATTGTGGATGGAAATGGCCAGCCCACTCTCTGTGACATCAACCATGCTTGTAGATGTCATCAGGTCTGTTGTGGTCAAAGGGAATGGCTGTGAAGACAACCCGGTGTTGTACAGATCTTGGGCACAGGTAAACATTTGTGCTGCCACCTGCCTTGCATAGTAGGATCCAATCTTGAGAGCAATCTCATCAAGCTTCAGGAAGGTATGACTGTTTATTTGTGGGGCGATCCGGTCAGATATTGTATGTTCTTTTGGGAAACTTTCCAGCAACGGTTCCAGACAGTCTGAAGTGGGGGTACTTACGTTCCTTCTGCCAAGCACACCTGTGAAACCATGCCTGTAATAGTAAGGTTGGGTGTGAGATCAGAAGCCATCAAAAGAAACCAAAAACGACTCTTATTCTGTACTTACCACCCTCCCAATAAGGCACGCCAGCAAATTCCACGTTCCTGTGAAAAAGTTGGAGCAATGAATCACATTCATCATCATCTGTATACGCAGTTTCATCGTCTCCATAAGCTGTGAAAAGGGTATTTGCATGAAGGATGATTCGAGAGTACATGTCCTCAAGGTCCGCTTCGTTGAAGAGGTAGATGGAGTCATCAATCTCTCCAGAAGTTGGGTCGATGTCATCACTGTAAAAGTAAACCAGGACATCGTAGAAGCTCATTTCCTTGGCACACATCGTAAGCTGGTGACACTGTTTTGACTTGTCTTCCGCATCAGTCAGCCGACGACGGCGTCTTCCGTCAGCCCTTGACTTTCCAGCTTTGGTTGCTGCGGCCCTAACAACCTTGCCAATGTGTTCATGGTCAGCACTGAGAATAGCGTCATGAAGCTTGGTGATGCGTTGATGCTGATGGGCAGCGCGATGATTGCCCTCAAAGTGATCTGCATTACGGAGCTTGGCTAGCTTGCGGCGGTGATGAGCTAAAAAAGTTGGTTCGTCCTTGGGATTGCCACTGCCTTTGCCAAAGGTGGTCTTGGAGCCAGTGGTGACGCTTGGCTTTGGTTCGGACTCATCATCGTCGGGGTCATCAGTATTGAGCGTCTTCAATGTTCTCTTCATTTTCGTGGCAACAGGGGGATCGGCCTTCCAAGCTGTTGAGCATGTATCCAAGGACTTCAGGGACAGTTTCAAGAAACTTCTTGAGGTGGATTTTGGAACTGTTAATAGCTCCATCAAAGAAATCATTGCCATACGGTTCCATTGACTCCATCTCCTCCAACATGAGTTCAATGCCATCAACAGCTCCTTCAAAGGCTTGGATGCGCGTGCCAAGGTCCTCCGTCTTCAATGCTTCCACAGCCTTGGCCATGGCAGCTGAAGAGGCGGCATGCTGTTCCATCATCTTGGCTTGAAGGAGACTGGCACGATCGTCGGGTTCATCTGGAAGGACGAGTCCAGCAGCGTGCGCATCGGCGTGAAAATCGGCGTGATTTTCGTGGTCCCCCACTCCAGTTGCAGACTGTCAAGATACAGAGATCATTCGAAAGGGTAAACGAAGGCAAACAACAACATCAAGTCAATTTTCAGATGGTGGGATGAACAAGGATGTGGCTGAAATCCTTACCAAAACTGCCGTCGAGGGCACAACAGAAGCCACTCCCGCAAGGAAGGAAATGGCAATCGAGGAAAGCTTCATGTTGAGAACAGAATCAAGCGGCTATCCACGTAGGTTTTGGTTTGGCTGAGGATGTATCTTGCTCTCGCTGTTGCGATTGCAGTGATGTTCTTTGGTGGACAGTTGTCTCGAAAAGAAAATTATGAGTCTCCTTTCGGTCCGTTCGGAGGAAACAGCGCGACTACTAGTCGCCCTTTCAGGCCCAACGCAATTGCTACATTTGTTCGCGGCTGCTTTGGAGGCTTGCAACGGTGGCAACTTGGCAACAGCATTGATTTGTTACAGGTGCTGCAACTGCTACCGGCCCTATGAGCTAGCAGCTAGCTACCGTCGGCAGTCACAAGCCCTGTGCGCAGTCACAAGCCCTTGTGCGCAGTCACAATACAAGCTCACGGTCAACAAGAAATATGTCAGCAAGCAGCCTGTAATAATTTGCCAGCATCAGCTCATCATTATCTCAGCAAAGACCTTCAACAGCAAGGTCCGGAATTCGGCCGTTTGCATTCGTGCATGGACATTTTAGTTTTACGGAAATGTCATTTCCGTCAATTACGGAAATCAGTTCTACGGAAATTTCCGTAAATCACGGAAACTTTTCCGTAAAACTCTGTTTTCAGTCGTGTTTACAGTACCTTTCTACGACAGATTTACGGTTTTCGAGTTTTACGGTTTCTAGTTTTACTGAAACTTTCCGTAAAACTGTTAGTTCTACGGAAATTTCACCCCAACTACCTCTGTGAGATTGGCATTCAAATGCACCTTTTTACCTTTTTGATTGAAGCAGAAATTTTAAATTTTAAAGAAGACTTGACCTAGCGTTACTACTAGTATGAATAGTACAATAGTACCACTAGACCTCTGTGGAAATGTTGATTTAGTCGTGGGTAGGTCTCCTAAGTCGTTATTAGTGACTTAACGTCTCCTATTTTTGGAGACGTCTCATATTTAAAGAAGCCTTCTACTAATTATTAGGAGACATCTCCTATTAAAGACTAAGAATCTAAGATACCGGGTAGTTAACTCGCGTACGTCTCTTATTGCTTAGGAGACGTCTCCTATAAATATGAGGATACGTCTCTTATTTCGAAACCATGTCTTTTAAGTAGCTTACGTCTCCTATAGGAGACGTGTTAAGTCTCTTATAGAAATACCCACGATTCAATGTTTCCACAACGGTCCTGCCGTAAAGCCGTAAAGTCTTCACTCAGAGTACCAGCTAGACTACCGGTAGCTAGACCATGGTCCGCGCGTAGTTCTTTGGCACGAGTCGTGACCGAGACATATTAGTAGAGTACCCAGTACCAATTACCAACTTTATGTACCGGTGGATGGTTGGTTGGATGGATGGATGGTTGGATGCTTGGATGGTTGTTGATGAGAGTTTGAGGCTTGGATGGTAGATCTAGCTAGTCTAGTTGAGAGATTTGATACGGGTGGTAGAACTGCTGTGCTCTGAATCGAATCTCACTCGATCCTGAATGGTTAGTTTACTTCCTGAGGACTCCGAGGAGCCCTGAGGAGTATAGATTGCTTCCTGGTCTTGAGAACCATCCACAGCTCCATGCTCCATCCACCATGCTAGAATCGAATGATGAATCGCCCCTAAACAACTTATGGGTGCAGTGGCTTCACCAAAGCAACCGAGGCAAAGATCTCAAGGGTCAAGGGGGCTTTGGCAAAGCGCGCTTACATAAGGACAGGGCACAGACAAAAGCTGTGCACTGGTTGGGCAACTGATGTTCTTTACAGCATCAGCCACTCCGCTCCCACTAACAAAATAGATCAGCAGCACCTCCATTTCGAACGAAGCAACCCTAACTGCCTGCGTGGCTGGCACTGCGCTGAAGCTGAGAAGAGGAATTGTTGCAGCTGCGGCTTTGTACCCGGTACCGTAGCCCTCCTCAGAGATTTCAGAATCGGTGTCAAGAATTGCACATGGCTACTAGTACTCGCTAGCTACTAGAGAAGCCATTGTAAGATTGTCGTCGTCTAGCTGCTCTAGATCAGTGATGAGAAGTTAGTTACCAGGTACTTGTAACTAAGGGATTGATCTCCGAAGTGGGCAATGGGTTGGTCTACTAGCTAAAGAGATGTATGCCATAGTAGACGGGAGACCATCCACTCTGAATCGACTCTGCCTCGACTCTGCCTCGACTATGTGGTAGTAAAGGTCGTTACCGGTCCTAAGGAGCTTGGCTAACAGGAGTAACAGGAGATCCCAATCCCAGGCAGTTCTCCGCCGAACCAGGACACAAGTTTATGCAGGAGATGTAGGTCCCAGCGCCGCAATCGATAATGCCCGTCAGCTCTGTGGCTGGCCGACGGAAGCAACTGGTCCATCCAAGCAGAAGATGCATGTAGCTAGTCCATCCAAGTAGCAGTATGTTCCCCCGTTTCCATCCCACTGCCGCACTCCCCATAGAAGCGGCCCTGGAGCTCGAGACCATCCCTTCCAATCACCTTTGGGATGATGCAGGCCTCGAGTGAGGAGGTTCCAGCTTCATCGTCCTTCTGGAGGTGAAGGATCGAGCACAATTACCTCGGCAGGTTAACTGCCTGAGTCCTCTACCCCTTTATTGGCAAATATTCTGTCTGTGGGATCCCCCTGGTTTTTGTCTGTGGGATCCCCTCGTTTTGTGTCTGTGGGATCCCCTATTTCGGTGAAGCCAGGGTATAAGGATAGAGATAATGTAAGCTGGCAAAACTGGAAATTGAAGGTTCAATAAAAGTTAGGGGTACGAATATATCAATGTAATTTAAGGTTAGTGCACTCAGGACAAAAACACAATAAGCCAGCAGGTGTTGTAAATTTAGAGTTACACAATCGAATGATAGCTGTAAATTTTGGGTTAGGCCGTGGCTACGCCAATGCTAGCTTAATTAAATAAAAAAGAAGGTTACTGTGAGGGAATGATACCGGGCGGCAACACACGACGAAGTCGGGTGTTGTCGCCGGGCTAGCTTGAAAGAAGAGTGCAATCTCAAACATGTCATCCTTCTTCTATCTGTCTTTCTGCCGAGGTATCGCAGCTCCCGCTGACTTATTAAAATTAATCTTGTCTGACTTTTGAACCACTAGCTAGCCTTAAGTATGTTGGCTGTTTAACCCTACGGTACGACCTCCAAGCCTCCAAAGCCAAAGACCAAAGATCCAAAATCCAATTGAGCCGATTGAGCCATGCCATGGCAATCGGCTTGTCATCCCATTTCCCTTTCCTCTGTGGGTCCTCTTTCTATTACTAGAGCTAGTAACCGGTAGCTAGCTATAGATCATCACTTCTTATTAGTGTTCCCTTCGCAGTACCTCAATACATACGGTGGCACCATGGCCAAAAGCAATAGCAACAACATGCGACAGCGCAAACAGCAACGAGCCAGTGAGCGAGCAGCCGTTGACCACTCCAACAAAGACGAGGATGACAAGGTTCACAAACGCAAATCGTCGGCAGCTAGAAAGTCAAAAACGAGTGGCTTTCCTGCTGGTATGAAACTAATTGTGGCCATGTTGCTGGTGTTGGTTGTCTTTCTAGTATTGGCGTTGGTTATTGAACATGGGGAGGAAGAAGAGGGCAGCACGAGCCGAAGAGCAAAGGAAACAGCTAGCCATCAACAGTCCCATCCTCACGATCACGATGGTCCTCTGACACAAGTTTCCAAGAACTACAGAGTCGTCAAGACACTTCCTCATGATCCCAAAGCATTTACACAGGGTCTGACATTTCGTCCGGACAACTCGACGATTCTCTACGAATCCACAGGCATGTACAATGAGTCCGTCATTCGAGTGTTGGATCTCAACAACAATGCCCAAATACTGCAAGAAATCAAGTTGGACGAGAAGTATTTTGGCGAAGGATTGAGCTATTTTGAATACCCACCAAATCCAAATCATCAACACCACAAGGGACTCGTCCACTTTACTTGGAAAGAACTCACTGGATTCGTTTTTGACGTGGATACTCTGGAAACCTTGCAAGAATTCGCCTTTACGACCACTACCAATGAAGGCTGGGGGATTATTCACGTCCCCAACAATCCCAATTACGACTTTATCGTGAGCGATGGCTCGGCCAATCTACACTTTTGGGACAAGGATTATAAAGAATGTCAACCCCCTTTGGAAGTGACGTATCTGACGCAAGACATGCTGAATCAACAAATGACCAAACCTCGAGGCATGCGATTCTTGAATGAACTGGAATGGGATCCCACCACCAACACAATACTGGCCAATATTTGGTATCAAGACTATATTGCCAGGATCAATCCGACCACGGGGTTTATCGAGATGCTGTACGATTTTCGGGGACTGTACCCCTACCGACCCCCCGGAACCGATGTCTTTAATGGCATTGCACTGCATCCAGTGGATGGACAGCTGTGGGTGACTGGAAAGTACTGGCATCAGCTGTACCAAATAGAATTGGATGTCGATCCAGAGGCAGAAGAAGCAGCAATGCCATTGTAGAATTTATTTGACGTTTTCGAAATCGGGCAAAGATGGATGTCGCTTTTTTACAGGCAAGAAAGTTTTTTGAGGCCGTGTGCTGTGTGATGATGATGTTCCCAATAGATTTCATTCCTCTTCTCCATCGACCGACCGACTAGCTAGAGTTTTGTGGAGCTTGGTTGGTGCTACTAGGCCGCTTTTTGTTGACGTTTGTATATTTATTTTTCTGACGTCCGACAGTGGATTTCTGGGATGCGGGCTTCATCAGACGGAACCTTCCGTAACGTTGCGACCACTCAAACACTCTCATCAGGCATGCAGAGGCACAGCCCCATATCCTTTCAGCTTGGGAGACTCGGGAAACATGGTACCGGTACCAGTACGATGTACGTTAATTAGCTAATAAATAAAGATTCTTGTGTACAAGGGAGGAGCAGGAAAACGCATTACACCACTACACAAGCCATTACACACTACATGCAAGTACTATTTTATAAGGGCATTCAACAAGCTGCCCTTTTGGTTGATTACATGAGCACTCAACAGGTTGCTCCCAGATTGGTTGGTTGTTGTAGTTGTTTACAGTGTGCCTAACACACATCAAAGCCATGGCTGTTGTTGAGTTTGTCTAGTGGTGGGGGGGTGAGGTTGTTGTATTCAATATCACCCTTCTTCTTGCCCTTGGCATGCCTCTTCCTCATGACAAAGGACTGAGCTACCCTTTTCTTCCTTTTCTCAGCCAAGTCAACATGGCAGAACAATGCACCAGACTCAAAGCTGGGGAAGGTAACATTGAGGGTAGAGGGATCAACTGGAAATGGGAGGTCCATGGTGAACTCTGAAATGACATCACCTCTGACATCAAGAATGGATCTCACATACTGCTGCATGGCATGGCGCCTCACATTGGTATCCTCTAGGTTTTCCTTTGTGTGTTGTTGATAGAGATAATAGAACTCCCCAATATCCAAGAGGTCTTGGTGCCACTTCTCACTGATAGTCAGCTTCTTGCCATTGGCAGAGACCATGGTTTCAATGTCGGCTTCAGTCACGCCACTGCTCAGCCAGACAATAATAGTGACATGGCGAATGCCATGCTCATTCTCCCACTCCTTCACCATCCTCTTTGGCTTCCAAGGCAGTAGTGGGGCCATCCTCTTCAGCACCAGCTTCAACATCATCATCATTGTCAGCAATGGTAGGAACCTGTGCAACTGCAGAAGGTCTGGCTGCCACAGCAGGAACTTGGTTGTGAGGAACAAAGCTGGGAAGAATGGGTAGTGGTCCATCATCATCCTGTGGTGGTTGTGGTCCCCTGAGAGCAACACCAGCAGCCATTCCTCTGGCTTTGTTGAACTGAGAGCGAAACTGGTTTGTGGAGTACTTCAGAAAACGGTCGTGCATAGCTCTCACAGCGGCGGGTTGTTCATCAGTGATTGTTCCATTGTGGAACAGTCGAAGCAGAAACTTGAAGTCGGGACCATCTTGCTTGAAGATGTGCTTCACAGGTTCCCCTTTCTTTGCCACGCTCTTTCTGGAGGACATTGTCGATTGCTTCTTGCTTGGCCAATTGCTTTTGCTTTGGATGGTGTTTTCGATTTGTGAGAGGAGAGAGGAAGAGAGGAAGAACGCCATCTTGAAGATCGCTTGATAGTTTACTAGCTAGTTTACTACTGATAGTGCTGGAAAGCCACACCTGTGCAGTTTTGTGGAGTTGGGAGTTCGCTTGTCAATACCGGCAAGATCAATCTTGCCAATCTTGCCAGGCGAGTGAGTTGCTGGGAATAAAATTTCAGACGCATGTGGTTCATGGGAAGGCTTAGAGGTCATACTGGTTCACATGGTCATTATAACAGCTCGCGATTTTTCTATTCCTCTCAGCTCATGTGAAAAGGTGCGCCTCGCTCTTTCCCAACTGCCAATCCAACAATTGCATCAATTGGTGCTCACTTTTTTTTGTTTCAATTTGCATGGGCGTTCTGTGGGTGTGCTATGCCATCACAGAACGGACCCACACTCATATCGCCCTTTGAAGCTAGTGATATAGAACACTACAAAGACCTAGCCTGTTCAACCAGGGCGCTCCCTTCTTTTACTAGTAATAGACAGTGCAACTGAGCCTTAGTTGGCTAGGAAAGCAGTGTTCTAGGCTTCTAGATCGCTGGCTGAAATTGGCGTTCCAGCCCATCAGGACGTCCTGGAACGCCGTTTCCACCGGCATTGTACACTGTTCAACACTAGCATATCATGGTTGCTTGTGTTGCATCTACTACTCACAAGTACACTACAGCATCCTCTATTAGCTAGATACTTGCTACTCTGTGGATTACTGCCATCTCGCATGTCCTCTGGACGATATGGCTGTAATGGGGCGATTTTCCTCTTAGGCGATGAAAGGTCCAGCTTGCCACAGTAAAACCCCATTATTCTAGACAAAATTGTGACCAAAAAAATGTAGAGTATTTGAATAATTGCGCGAAAATGATACACATAAGTACGATATGTCCGGCAGTCCTCTCTTAAGCTGGTTCGCATTTTGCCATTCCGAGTTACTTCGAGTGGTCAACCGGCAAACAGTCACTATTCCTCCTCCAAGCTACAAGCGATACCTCCACCATGACATCTCTTTCCAAGCATCTCTTTCCAAGCATCTCTTTCTTGCCGGTACATGACAATGAGCATCTCTATTTTGGTCTTACAAGGTTGTCGATGGTCACCGCCTACTAGATCTACATGGCGCTACAGGTAAGCCGGACATGACTTGATCTATTATCTTCGAGTTTTCTATCTTCCGAAATTCTCACAAAATTGACTTTCGCTCAACCACAATGCAGATAACACCCACTACCATTATCAGAACAGCTTCCATCTACCAAGGGCTTACAGCGAGAGCAGTCAACCATGAGGCCTATCGCTATCAGCGGACATTTCGAGGATGCTTTGGTGTCTGTCCTGAGCTGGCAGCGGAACTGTGGAACATGTTGGATGATGAGGATCCCCTCAGTGATATTCGATGGGTGACCTACTTCCTTGCCACACTCATGTTCCTGAGAACTTACACTGTCACCGCTGTATTGGCCATGATCTTCATGAAGGATGAAAAGACAATTCGGCATTGGGTGTGGGTGTTCATTGAGAAGATCGCGAGCTTGGACTTGGTGAGCCATGAGCAAGCTAGCGCTTTTTCTTTTCTTCATTGCCGACTCCACAAATACAAAGACTTCACCATGTACATGCTACAATCCACCACACACTGGTAAATTGGGTGGCTAAAATGCGCTTCTTAGATGTGACAATGGCAGTCGGTGTCTGGTAACTGTTGATGGAACTGACTTTCGCATCAGGGAACCAGGTCCTTTCTCTACTGGTTGGTACCGGTATACCAAGAAGTTTAATGGTCCTGGACTGAGGTATGAAATTGCTGTGTGTATTCAAACTGGATGGATTGTGTGGATCAATGGTCCCTTCCCTTGTGGCGAATGGGTTGATATTGCAATTTCTTTGTCATCTTTGGTCCACATGTTTGAAGGAGATGAGAGAGCTGTGGCTGACAAGGGGTACAGGGGGTATCCTCAGTACTTTGACTGCCCATGGAGACACCTTGACAATCAACAGCAGACTAGCAGGAAGGCTCTTGCAAGGGCCAGGCACGAATGTGTCAATAGGAGACTCAAGGAATGGAGCTGCTTCCTTCAGAGGTGGTGCCATTCCCTTGATAAACATGGTAAGATGGCCCATGCTGTGGCCAACATTGTGCAGCTCCAAATTATGGACAAGCCGATGTGGCAGGTGGAGTACTATGATAGAGTCGACAATGAGTTTGACTTTGATTATTAAAATAGTATGTAGTTACTCTAGTTGCAGCCTCACTATTAGCCATAGCATTGACAGTCAACAACCAACCAGTCTACTCAGGTGTGTAATGCTTGTAATGCGTTTTCCTGCTTCTCCCTGTCCCAACCACTGTTCCGTTTCGAGACGTGGATACTACCGTAGTACTTCGTTATATAAGGGGGTTTAGAGTAGGGAAATTATCTACGGAAGCCAGCCGGGGCCAGGCTTAAGCAAAGAACAGTCGAAATTCAGGACTGGGTTCTGAGGGATCAGGGGCAAGAAATGGAGGACCATTATACTTCGTTGCAATCGCAAAATCCTCAACGGCCTCTCCAAAGCGCTGCTATCTGCTCCTATACGGAAGGTTGCTTGAAGTGACAGTGTCTCTGCTCTGGTGATATCATTCTGAACATTCCTGAAAAGACCATGACGGAAACTGGCAGCGACAAGGAGGAGGGTACTGCGTGTGGGATGGAGTACGAAGGAGCTTTGGCCACCCTGGAGGGAATGTTTGGTCAGCTGTGGAAGCGAGGCACCATAGTGAAAGCACTTCAGCGTCATGATGGAGATTTGGAGAGCACGGCCCATTTCCTTCTTGCACACAATGACCTGCAAGCCGAGACGCTAATCTATCAATTGAGGCAAGAAGTGCAGAAAAAGAGGTCTGCAACGCCGGACATTGTTGAATTTGAAACAACCCAAGAGGAATGCGACAGCAAACAGGTATCTCCCACCACTGATGCTGCCTCCGAAGAAGGAGCACTGAAGTTGCCACCAATCTCTTACGATGAACTACCCCCAGCTATGGCTCGCTCAGCTTGTCGTCCGTGGGCCAATGCTGCTGAGCAGGGCTGCGAGACGGACGTTGTGACTTTGGCCGACAATAACCACGCGACCGACTATGACGACGCAGACGATTTGTTGCTGCGCAAGGTTGTTGCGCCCAGAGCAGAAGCCGCTGCCGCTGACATCCAGGCAAGGCCATACCGCCGCTTGAATTTCTTCTCCCGTGCCACAGCACCTGGCGGGGGGAAATTAGCAAACTCGGATTGCAAAAAGGAAGATTCCATAGGGCGACAATACGCAGCCTCGCGCAACCCCAGTTTCCTGCCTTATCCAGGTTCAAAGAGGCGGCCATTGGGATCTTACATGTTGTCAGATACAATTGCCGAGACCGAAAGGTCGATCACTGAAACGGAAACAACCACCGACGGCAACATGGCTCGGATAGCTGTTTGTTCAAACATTGAACAAAGAGCAGCAACGGACGGTGACATGTCAATCCCAGATCCAGGGACAGAGTGGGAAGGACTTGTGACTCGGTCTCCTTGGCGTTACAAAGACGATCTGCACCTCTTTGTGGAGGATTCTTTCCTTGACTGTTTGTTCACATATGTCATCGACCCAATCGTCGTCAGAACAATCCATTCGGAACGTGTACTCACCGAGTGGCTGGGGCGTGGCTTTGGTCGTCTTGTACACTGGTGTTTTGTGGAGATTCCGGCGGCTCTGGCCTATGCAACCTTCTGTGCGCTTTTGGCCATTACGATCTCTGTCAGTTGGCCAACCTTCCGCGTTTGGGACTCTTTTGTTTTGAATGCAGACGCATCCGGTTGCCGCGAACGCGTCGGGTTTGTGGCTGCCGTGGGATTCATTTTATTGGCTTCCCCACTGTTTGCCTTTTACTTTTGGCTCGCTTGGAACGCCAACTATTTCCACCAGCGCAAACATAAACGTCAACTTCAGACAGCGCGAATAAATCAAGAGGCAGAGTCACATCCCCAATTGATGTCACTGTTTGTGGAGGATGCGTTCAAGGAATGGGTTTGGGGCTTGGCTGAGAAACTTGCCCTCGGCATTGTTGCACTAGAAGACAAGTTCAGCCAGAAGCTGGGACGGTATCTTGGTGCTTGCTCTTGTCGCCTACTCGTGGAGATGCCTCTGATTGTGACTCTCTGTGTTTTGTGGCTACTGACGGGGCCATTTGTCGCTCTGTGGCTGGTCTTTGCTGCGTTGGAGGATGTCTTTTGGAACGAAGAGGTGTCAGTGTGTCTGGATTGGATATGGAAGCCGATCGTCTTTGGTGTTAAACTGGTATTGTGGCTATGTCTGTTTCCGCTGGTCTTCATCGGTCTTCTGGCTGGAGGGTTGCGCGTGTACTTTGTTCGCCGACGAGAATACGGAGAAATGTTGTTGAGGAACTCTGCACAAAAACCAGACATCGAAACCGGGAGGGAGGAGGAAGACGAGCCAAAGCTTTCGGAGGTTGTCAAGGTCGCTTTCTACGATTCGTCAGGAGATTCTTTCCGAAGTTGGCTGAAGGGAACCCGAGTTGTGGAGGAAGCATTCATCAGAAAGCTTGGGTGCCTTTTCGGCGCGTTTTTGTATTTGCTGTTGATAGAGATCCCAGTCCTTGTGGCGTACTTGACTTGCGCGGTTGTGCTATTGCCTTTTGCACTCGTTTGGCTCATTTTCAAGCTATGGGAGGATATCTTGTTAGAGCCAGAGAGGCCGGGTTGTCGAACTTGGGTTATCAGGGTCCTAGGCTTCGTGGCTCTCCTTCTCTTCAACTGTTTGGTGGTGTTGCCTGTTGGCTTCTTGATTCACCTTGGCACGTACTTTTTTGAGCGAAGAAGGAATCGACGCGAACCAAGGCAAGCCGCCGTGTTCGAAATGCCGGAAATGGATATCCAAACTGCATGGACGGTAGTGGGATGAACGGATACGTAATCAATACTATTATTGAGCACCGATCTGACCATCTAGCTATGTAGGTTACATTCAAGCCTCCGGATCGTTGTGGTGAAATGCCCGGCTGCGCATGGCAATCTTTCGGCTACACTCGAGATGAAATCCTGCGGTCTTCTTGGTCTTACAAGGGGACGTCACGTCATGGATTGAATAATCTTCCCTCTGATTACCCTTGGCGAAAATGAATGGCGCGTTCTTGGGTAGCTTGACTGATTTATACATAGCCTAGTGCCGAGATTGACGGTTGACAGTCGCAGTAGCAGTCGCACTGCACGAACAGAAAAACGGAATAGCAGGTTGTTGCATAGTCTGCTTCTGATCGATTTCCTTTCTTCTTGGCTATTACATCAAACCCACTCGTTTGGCAGCTCGTAATTGCAGTTGGGCAATCCCTGCTTGCAGCATGGCATTGTTGTATCCATGTTCATCGGTAGGATTGAGATGGCATATTTGCTGCAGCAACGCCGTGGCCAAAACCAACCATGCCGCGTAGGGTAGCAGTGCCAAGAATGCCAGCTGGTCCAACAAGGCCACAGCCCACAAAATGGGAATTATACTAGAAAGCAACAAAAAGCTCACCAGCAATCCGGCACGCAAACGTTGCATACCAAACACCAATTCGGTGGCGACCAGCGTCAGCATGGAGTGCCATATCCACGTCATGGGGAGTATCAGGTAGGGGACCGAAGAGAGACTGGCCAATCGCCACAAAGCCACGCCTAAACTACCGTAGCAAATGCCGACGGCGTGGGTCAGCCAACCAATTGATGGCATCCACCTTGGCAAGGAAATTTCGTGGAACCAAGTCTGGAGGGCATAGGAGATATCGTGCATTGGTAGAAAGGCTACCATGGTGTCATCACTCAAGCCACCCGTCATGAAAAAGAGGGCGCTCGTTGGAGGATGAAGTTGAACAATGGTGGTGACACGCCAATTCTTGCCCGATTGGCTCAAGGGCCTAAACGTTTGTGGCGCAAAGGCGACTGCTCTGGGCACCGCCAGCACTACCAATAGCAAGGCAAGCATCTGCAGCCAGTACAAGCAACGCCGCAGTTGTCGGGGACTATTCACTTGCTTCATTGTCTCTTCTTCTTTTGTTGTTGTTGCCAATACCGTATGGGTTCGGAATTTATTGTGATTGGTCGAAAAGCTTTCGGGTTGTGGGGTTGAGCTTCGTGTTTTGATGAAGATCCTCACCTTATCCCTAATTTTTTCCCGCCTAACGGCCGTTGGTTCCGCTCTCCCTCCGGCCTCCTTGTCAACGATCCCGGTGGTACTGGTACCAGGTACCGGTACAGTTACGGTAGTTGAAGTAAAGTCACATGTTTCTCGTAAAATATATATAATATATGGCTTTACCGCGTCTACCTAATTCAAAAGCTGTCTTCGAGGCTGAATTCGCAATGCGCTCACCCACAGCGGCACCAGCCACATCCACAAAGGAGGCCACCACAATCAAAGTCAAGGCCAACGGGATCTTTTGTGGTAGTGTTGTATTGGCCCAAAGCACATAGCTCTTCCGGCACAATCCCTGAGAGAGGATTTCCACTCAAAGTCAAAAGTTCCAGCGAACCGTTTGATGCCAACATGGACAGCTCAAAAGGGATAGATCCAGAAAGTTGATTTCCATGCAGGAGCAATGCAGTCATGCTGGTCAGGAGAGCTAGTTCGCTCGGAAGAGCCCCCGAGAAAAAGTTGCCATAGGCTTCCACTTCTTTAATCCTCCTCAAGTCTCCAATCTCAGATGGCAAGGGTCCACTGAACAAGTTCTTTTGTAGCCTTAACTTCTCCATGTTTGTCATCTGCCAGAACTCCCTTGGAATCACAGAAAGATGGTTTTCGTCTACATAGAAGCGTGTAGCATGCACCATCAATCCACATTCGGATGGAATTGGACCAGAGAGGGATGTTCCTTCAAAATAGAGTTTTTCCATGTTTGCGAGGTTCCCAATCTCTGATGGGATTGTTCCTTCAAGACTGTTGCCACCAAGGTTTAACCTTGAAAGCCTGGTCAGAACCCCTAGTTCACTGGGTATGGTACCCGAGAACTCATTAATGCGCGCCCTCAGGTCAGTTATCCCTGTCAGCAAACCCAGCTCAGCTGGAAGGGTTCCAGTGAACTTATTTTTTACAAGATCAAGTTCTGCCAGACTTGACATTTGGAAAAGTTCACTTGGCAGGGATCCTGATAATTTGTTCTGGTTCATACTCAAGTCCATAAGACTATTCATCATGCCATACTCGCTGGGAATGGGTCCTTCTAGGTTCTTGTTTCGTTGAAGTTCGATTTCAATGAGGTTTGTTAGAGACCCCAACTCGCTTGGGAGAGTTCCAGACAGAGAGCAGTCATCGAGTTTTAGTTCCTTCAGAGTTGTTAGCATGCCCAACTCACTTGGAATTCGTCCACTCATCATCTCGTTGTTGTTCAAAGCAAGAAAAGTAAGATTTGGCATTTGGTAGATAGATGATGGCATCAAGCTGGATAAGGTAGCATTAATGCCATTTCGGCGTAGTGCAAGGTATGACAATGATGACAACAGTTCAATTTCCAGGGGAATGTATGGTCGGAAGCCAGCGAGCTCCAAATCATCAAGGATGAGAGTTTGGATTCTGCCTTGGTCATTGCAAGGGTCGACATCGTTTCGTATCTCATCGATATAGTTTGGTCCATCATCACTGAATTTTCCATAGGCACTGGAGAACCAGAAACATTCTGATGTGTCATAGAGCATCCACCTGTTTCGAATCACTTCGCGCCAATTTGGACCCTCAAATGCATAATAGAAGTTTGCCAAGGCAAACAGTTGAATCTGTCTCCATGTTTCCATATTTGGCAAATCCGGATGCCTTGAGAGCCAATCCACGGCTTGCCACTGGGAAGTTGAAATGTTATCCAGTCTCTGAAGCGTTGAGTCTGGAAGATCTTGTAGCAGTGCATCCAATGCTCTTGTTGGGGCACTAGATGGAGTGCCTGTTGGTGGTATTGATGGAGCAACAGTTGGCGAAACTATAATGAGAGCTTCTCCGCTCTTTCTAAGAAGGAGTCCAAGTATGAGTCCAAGCGACAAGCAAGCCAATGCAAAAATGGCAAAGCCAATCACTCGTTGATTCCATTCCTGCTTGTGTTGCAGTTGCTTAGACTCTTGCTTCTCCAATTCTACATGGTCAACTATCTCTGCTTGGGGTAAATCACCAACATTGAACTGCTCGCTTTGGACTGGTTTGGCCCGGGCCAGATCCTTGCTTGCTTCCAGTTGGGTGGAGCTGTTGTTCATAGTTCGGACTCCTCCCAAAAAATCCCATGGTGCGTTGGAACTTGCATCTTGGTGTACGGATTCATCATTGGCATGTCCTGATTCCAGTTCGGATGGCACCGCCATTGCTGGCCCTCTAACATTGTAGGCGCCAGGCTGAGGTCGCGGCTGAACAGAAGAATTATTATCTGCAGCAGGCACTTCGCTGTTCTGTGGAATTGCAGGGCAACAATGCTTTTCCTTTATCGCACCCACTTCTCTATCAATGAATTTTGAGTCCACAGCAGTGCCAAAATCATTTCCAACCTCAGGCTGAGGTCGTGGCTGAACAGAAAAATTAACTTCTGCAGCAGGGGCTTCTTTGTTCTGTGGAAGGGTAATGCAACTATTCTTTTCCATTATCACCCTCACTTCTCTATCAATGAATTTTGAGTCCACAGCAGTGCCAACATTATTTCCGGCCTCAGGCTGAGTTCGAGGCTGAACAGAAAAATTAATTTCTGCAGCAGGCGCTTCTTCGTCATCGTTATGTCGAATTGTAGGGGAATAATTCCTTTCCTTTATGACCCCCACTTTTCTATCAATGAATTTTGAGTCCACAGAGGTGCCAAAACTATTCCCGACCATTCGTTGAACAATAGCAGGAGGTATCATGGCAGCAGTTTGGGTTTCGTAGGGGATGCTTTTCATGCACTCATCTTTTCCATTAGCACTCTTTGGGATGGATCCCGCTGTACCGGTACCGCTGCTAGCTCCATCCAAATTGTTTGGGCCCTTCTCAGAGTTCTGGTGAACTTCACTTTCTTTGTTCATAGTCACTGTATGGAGATGGACTTGTGTTTATGAATGGAATTACTCAACAGTGCAGGCTACTATGTATGTGGGTAGAGTGGAATGACTGCCCTGTGTGATTCGAGGTGACTCAATGTCTGTGGAGTTGACGGGGGATTACTTGTACCGTACTAGTAGGCACCTATTTAGAGGTGACTATCGTACCAGGTACGGTACTGTGGGATGGATGGACTCGACTCGACTCGACTCTACTTGGAGGTCGAGGGCAACACCAGTTGTAGGGAGTGACGACGCAGCGGTTACTAGTATGCAGCAGAGGGAACTATGGGCGCGCTGCTGGAGGCCTGGATGCTGGTACCGAAATGGCTTCTTAGGCCGACCCTATCCTTACCACGCATCACCTATCACGCATCATGGAGAACCAATCAGAATCAAGTATCGAATCGCGAGTGGGATTCAAGGATGCGTGTTGGGAAATTCATCACCGAACAGGAGGCCCTGTTGCGTGGAGTTGAATTCCACGCATCTTGGCCCACACAACACCAAAACCAATAGACAACGGCAAGGATCAAAGTTGTGAAATCCAAATCAATGCACTGCAACCACCCTTGAAAGAATGCACGCTGATGATACTAGTAGCAATAATAATAATGATGGGGTTGACAAGGCTTTACTACTCTATTCGCTCGCACTATTGGAAGAGAGCGGCAAAGCTAGCTCAATAGCTGACTGTCTGGATGGAGATGGGTTGCTGAATCTAGACAAGCTCCGAGAGGTAGGAGAGGGCGAAGATGCAATTCGGGAAGCCCTTTCTTCATTGGCATCAGCATTAGAAAGAGAACAACAGCGTAAAGCCTCCAGGTCGGTCACAACTGGAAGCCAAGGAACAAAGAAAACAAGAAAACCCCGTTCAACTAAATCCCATCGCCCCTACTATCTTGGAGATGATGGAACTGTCATCTACTTGACCCCAAAGGAGACAGTTTGGTATCTGCTATATGTACGCAATCCACCCAAAGAAGATCCCATTTTCCTGAGACGTTTTCGAAGAAGATTTCGCCTTCCACATTCTGCCTTCCTGGAATTAGTGGAGAAGACTAGTGTTTCTGGGAAGTTCCGGCGATGGCACAGAAAGGATGCCATGGGTCAAGATTGCTCCCCAATTGAGCTTATGATTCTGGGAGCACTTCGCTACCTTGGCAGGGGCTTAACCTTCGATGATCTCGAGGAATTTACAGCAATAAACGAGGAAACTCATCGCCAGTTCTTCCATGTATTTATCGAATTCGGATCAACAAATCTCTTCCAGAAATATGTCTCTCATCCAGTGAATGCAGAACAATACCGGACACATCAACATGAATTCAATATGGGTGGACTCCATGGTGCTGCATGGTCAAGCGATGCAACCAACGTCATAATGTGGCGCTGCACTCACAACTTGAAACAGGCAAATACTGGTTTCAAACAGAGTCATCCTGCACGATCCTACAATCTGACATGCAATCACAGGCGGCAGATCCTGCATACTACCAAAGGTCATCCCTCTCGATGGAATGACAAGACATTGGCCTATCATGACGAATTTCTTTACAGTTTGAGAAAGGGAGACATCTTACAAGATGCTAAGTTTACGCTATTGTCATGGACCGCACAGGTTGGTGGTCCTGTAAAAGAATCCCAGTATTGTGGCTCTTGGGGATTGGTGGATAATGGGTATCACCGCTGGTCCTGCACTCAAGCGCCAGGCAAAGCTGACTTGACTCTGGCTGAACGTCGTCTCTCAGAGTTCATAGAGTCATTTCGAAAAGACGTAGAGTGTACATTTGGAATTCTCAAAGGGCGATTTCGAATCCTCAAAACTGGCATTAGATTGGAAGGTACGCAATCAGCAGACAACACGTGGCTCACTTGCTGTGCCCTCCACAACTGGCTTCTCGATATTGATGGGCTCTCATCGGAGTGGCAGAAAGGAATTCGAAGTGATTGGGAGGGAGAGCTTGGTGACAATGAAGCAGATGGATTTGCCGAGTATGCCCCATTTGCTGTTCAAAGATTGCAGCAGCCAGAGATCGCACAATTCGGCAGCAGAGAGCATGAAAGGAGTGTGGCACGACCACGTCTCTTGGTACCGGAAGTTTCAATGGAAGATAATGACGCTGGTGCAGAGGACGACACATCGGAAGGGTGTGGAGACAGTGTCAATGAAGATGGGGCAATCTACATTAACTCTCTGTCCTACAGAGAGTTTCGAAATCTTCTTGTTGAGCATTTTGACATTCTGTGGAGACGCAGAGCAATTGTCTGGCCTACTAAAAATTAAACACTAGCAACTATTCATCAACGTCGCTGTCAGTGTCATCGTCAAGATGAATTGTGCCATCGCCCTTTTGTTTTCCCTGCTGAATTGTTTCCTCTGCTTTGCGAATCATGGCTGCTGTACTGTCGTTGTCGTTGAATGGATCTAAGTCACTGTCTTCCTCATCGGCTTTTGTTTCTTCCTCCTGTGTCACATTGCGCTGCTGCTGTTGCTGTAAAAACTGTTGGAAGCCATTGACATCGGTCTCCTGGGAAAGGTTGTTGTTCTCCGATGACTGTCGTTCTTGCAGGTACTGTTCCAATCCACCATTCTGTGATTGCTGTTGCGCGAACTCTTGAAAGGCAGCATCAGACATATTCTCCAACCGTGTATGACCTCGCAATTCAGATGTACATGCCAGCTGCGAGCTGTACGGTTGTGAATCCACCGTCACTGTGTCTTGCAAAAGGTGCTTGCGTAGAGAACCGGTGTCGGTTGCACTGGCTGGGACACTTCCTTGGGAGGCAAGAGTGACTGCAGTTCTCTTTTCGCTGGCACTGCCAACTCCAGTTGCAACTGCAGTATCAACAGTGAGAGGACTTGGCAGTGTGCCTGGCGCTGGAACAACAACACGACCATAGTACTCGTCAGACATTGCAGTGCTTATCTTTGGCATTTGCATGAGTCTGTCGCAATCAGCTTGAAGCTTCTTCTTTCTCTTTCGAATGTTGGTGAGTTCAGCAGAAAGCCCTTGCTTCCACTCTTGGTACATCGTCCTCTCATCTGGTGTGGCGGCATCCTTCATGGCTTCGAGCACTTGGAAGAACTCTTTGGAGGTGGCGGCATGATCAGCGTTGGCGATTGCAAGCAAATCCCTTGCGTTTTTTTGTTCATTCGCATGGGCGGCAGCAGCCATCTGAATAGCAACCTTTTTCTCTTGTAATGGCACACCCCTCTTGAAGGTTTCGTCAGCTCCTTCATCAACTGAGCGCTCGTAGGCCTTCTGCTTGGCCTGTTCTTCCCTTGCATCTTTTCGTGACTTCTTTTCAACCTTACTCTTGTGGTCAGCGGCAAAGCAGGATAACGTCCTTCCAGAAAGAGGGATTGGGCCCCAAAGACAAAATGCGAAATAGCCCTGGAAAAGATACTTTTCGGGCATATCATCTTCTGTTTTATCGAACACTTTCCCTGCTTCTTTCTCTTTCTTTGTCAATGTTCTTTTACGTGTCTTTCCTTCCAGGGCAATGAACATCTTCCTGCGCACATAGAGAATCATATCATCAAAGCTCTGGCCAGATGGATTGACTCCAGGTTCTAGTGTTCCGGAATATTCTTTGTAGAAGACCAGTGCAATCCGGTAGTTGGCGATGCTGAAGCGGGCCTTATCATAGATATTTCTGGCGGACACCTTTTGTACTTTGCCACTTTTGCCATCTTCGCAAAGAGACTTTTCTGTGAAACCATTCTCATAAACAATTATGCGTTTGTCTAAGATCAAGTGAAAAGTTCCTTTCAGCTCCAGCATGTAATTCACCTTCGCTTGGGCTCTTTCCTCATTGCCCTCTCTATTGGTCTCTAATTCCAACTTGTAGAACATCTCTGTGAATGGCTCTTCGCCTTTCGTCAAGCCTTCCACGTGAGACATTCTTGTTGTATCACCGTGGTAACATGCGTACATCATGTCTTCTTGGGATGAATCTTTCATGTCCTTGTTTCCCATGACCAACTCCCTGCAGTACACTGCAACTGTATTGCGCAGTTCCTGCATAACGTAGGCTGGCATAGACATGATGTTAACCTCAAGCTCTTTGTCTATTCTATTACAAGTGTTGCTTCTAGCTAGCTAGATACTTTCGAACGTCTTCCTGTTGGCTCTTGTTGTTGCTGTTCCGCGCTGTACACGTCAGCACTTTTTATTGATTTTCATTGGTCGGTGAGTCCAGTCTTGCTCATGATGCGTGTTTGGTGATGCGTGTCAAGGATAGGTGCGGGGGTCACGCATCACCAATCTTGGGAGATGCGTGATTGGTGATGCGTGGTAAGGATAGGGTCGGCCTAAGATAGACCGAGTGTGTGTGTGTATTGTGTGAGATGTGTGATGTTGTGTTTCGTGTGTGTCCGGTGGGTTAGGCACCTATTCAAATTCCAGATGATGAACGGACACACACTGCAGTACCGTCACAATCTGCTCGGCCTCTTTGTGCCATCTGCACGTCACATCCAGAGATAATTAAACCGAGTGTGAGGAGCCACGGGAGAAATCTAAAACCTGTTTCTCACAGAGACTCCACATCGCTTTGGATTCTTCAACACTGACGCGATGCAAGACCGTATGTACTTTTAATTTCCTCTTTATCTTGTTCTTCTTCCTCTTCTTCTTCCTCTTCCAGCGTTATGCATACAAATTGACCACTTATTATTAAAAGAGGAAAAATCTTTCTTTGTTTTTGTAAACCACTGTAAGCAACCTATTGAAGACAGATGCCACAGTTGGGCCATTAAGGAGCCATAACGCCGGATTCCTGGCTCCACTACAAGACTCGTAGCCTTACATACGTAGTACTGCGCTACTAGCCAGCAGGGACAACTCTTGTCCACCCGAGACACGAAGCCCCCCACTTCATTTTGTCCTCGATTGGAACACCAGTTACGAAACAGAAGGCTTTTTCCTGGAGCAACGGACATGGATTGGCCACCAGTATCTGGGGAGCTAAATGTGGGAATACCTTTTCTCTCTAACTACGAGCTAGCGTGCAGTTTGATAGCTAGCTGCGGTCTTCGTAGAAATAATGCACACAATTAGTATAGAGTTACTTGGTGTGAGGATGGAAAGCCTCATGGAGTTGCACCGTGTGATAGTTCGGGGAACGGCGTCCACAACTTAGTTGGGTATCGTATCGGGACAACAGGTGATTGAAATGAATGAATGGATGGATGCAATGGAAACAGACTAAAGCTTCATAGATGGAATTGGGATTTACGTAATCTCTTGCTCTCTCTAGTTGTAGAATTGGAATGGTTGGATCGGATAGGGTAGATTCCGAAGGTCAGAAAACTGTTTGTGATGAGTTGTGAGTTGTGAGGGCGTTTCGCTTGTTCGGACAAACTCAGGTACTTGAGTTTTGGGATTGCAAAAGCAAGCATCAGTCTCCGTGTGCGCCTTGAGCAGCACATCTTTTCTTGGCGTTGTAGTGTTGGGCTTGCTTTTGGATAAATAATCAGATAGATGATGATGGATGTGGGTGATGGCGTTATGATCAAATGTAGTCAATAATATACACACATTTCACACACAAAGAAGGCGTAACCAGAGCTGAAAAGCCTGGAGCCGTGAACAACAGATACAGCATTTAGACGGAAAAGAAAGTAGTGTCAACAGGAAGCAGCACCGCTCATTGGGCCAGAGTTGCCTCTTGATTCATGTACTCTTGCACGATGGCCTCCAAGGATTTACAACTCTGAAAATGCAAGGGAGAGACCGGAATATGATGGTTAGTGGGATGGTACCGGTACCATAGATGCTGACATTAAAAAAAATGAAGGGTACTTACGCTCATCATCTCTGAGCCCGTTTGAGACAATCGATG
The DNA here is from genome assembly GCA_903772945.1 of Seminavis robusta. Lineage (NCBI taxonomy): Eukaryota > Bacillariophyta > Bacillariophyceae > Naviculales > Naviculaceae > Seminavis > Seminavis robusta. The sequence continues at coordinate 38,161 of CAICTM010000883.1, forward strand.
CTTCAAGTTTGGAGGATCGTCGTCATCGTCAAAATCATCATCCATCGCCGGGTCACTGAAGGATCTGGTGAGAAGCGTCTCTTCAATCGTCTCACTGTTGGCCGCATCCACCGTTTCTGATTCCAATCGCTCTCCCTCCGCTGCCGTGAGATGATCATCGTCATCGTGGCGCTTCCGCAGGTAAACTACTTTGATGTGAACGAGCACCTGGATGAAGAGGACGCACAACCACGCCATGGCAGAGAGAGAAACTTCAACCATGGTTGCTTCTTGTTCTGATAATAAATTTAGATATGCTTCACTCAGCTCTCTCTGTCTCAAAGAGACGTCTGCTGCTGAAGTCCGAACGCTTTTGGTCTTCAACTCTCCTCTGGCTATTGGAAGGATGCCTACGTGGTGTGTTATCGACCAGTTTGTGCAGCTGTGGACGAAAGCAGAATGTGTCCTCTACTCGTCGAATAAACCGGGAACGGAAGGCTTAGGTAGACTTGTTACTGTGAAGTATTAACAGCGGTAGAACGCATACTGGAAGGATGCAATCTAACAGTCCAATAATTGCTAACAATGATTGGGGGTGAAACAATGATTGGGGGTTCCGTACAAAGTGTTGTGTAGCTGTTGTTCACAGCAATAAGTTTGGGGGATTAGTTTACCGAGCCGTCGAATCGGGAGCCGTGCTTCATCCTTCCTTGCAGCATTCACACTGGTACCATACTAGTACCGTTGGCCGCGGAACACAGAAGCAGCACACCCCCTCAACCACCCGATTTTCTTGCTGGGTGAGTGCCAATGATGTCTCCTAAAGATACGCAAACCCGATGGGATCTGCAATGCCTGGATGGCTACCAGTCTGAAACTGTACCAATTCCGCTGCCAACAAGTCATCCAAGGACAAGATATGGATATCGACAAACCGGACCCGACGGGAGAGCTGGAGGAAGGCCGGACAGGAAGTGGCTCTACAAGCAAGCTAGCTAGACAGAAGTCACCAGGGCACTGCAGTGTTTGGGTAGTCTTGGCATCCCTCCGGAGTGACCAGTCAAGACTTGTAGCTCGTTGCTAGGTTGTCAAAGGCGTAGTCTCTTGGTTGCTGCGTGTATTATTGTTGATTGGTTAGCTGCCTGCCTGCCTGAAGATTCCGATCGTGCGGTATGCATAGTGTTGGTAGCCAAGGAGCCTGCTCCCCACCCCCGCAGCTACCGTACTACTCTGTTTGTGGCATCTCTAAGCTTTAGCTACTGGTACTAGCTAGCTAGTAATATCGTCGCGTGGCGTCTTTTGGGTTTTGCCTCCGCAGTGCGTCGTTGAATCTTTTTCTGCCTGGCTGCTGGTCAAGGAACTTGATGCATAGCAAAACACCGCATCAAATCTATGCTTGCGGGCTCTCAGCCTGCATTCTCAATAGCTTGGCTAAACCCAGCTGGCCATGCAACACTGCTACCTTCACGGTGGTACCTATATTTTAGCTAGCTGGCTGTAGCTAGAGCCCACCGTACAGTACGCTACCGTACCGGTAGCCACCTAGAGCCATCAGACCCACCTCACTCAGCGTGGTTGCACAGCGTGGAAGCACAATGCGAGTATCGCGGATGCTGTCTCAATCTACCGGTACGGTACCGGTACTGGTACTGGCTAGCTGAAAGATCTACCGGTACCGGTACTGGCTAGCTGAAAGTTGACTATCATTAGATACCTCTGTCAACATGAGGATGCATCAAAGAGAGCGTCGAAATCCAGGAAGTTGTCGAATCCACCAGGCCAAAGGCCAGCATACCAGATTGCAGACCACGGAGAGAATCAGGAACCCTGCCAACAGGTGAAGACTTCCATCTCCTGGTCCTTGGAGTTGTGTCTTTGATACGACAGACTCATCTTCAAATTGCAACGGGTTGTCTTGATGCAGATTGTTGTAGATCTTGAGAAAGGCTGCTGTGGCACCCGTGATTACAAGAGGGTGGAGAATGTAGACTCCATAAGCAGCATCTGCCAATGCTCCAATAAAAGCATTGCGATAGTTGACATTGATTTGGAAGAAATCCAAGAGCACGAGGGACATGTCAATGCAATAGACTCCTGCAACCAAAAACATTGGAATGTATAGAACCTCCATTTCTTCTTCTGCCATGAACAAAAGGAATAACATCAAGCCACCTTCGACCAGTACCAAAGCCCGCTGATACCAGATGGAACATTCTAGTTTGGATCGAAGGTTCTCTGGTGCCAACCAATTGTTCGCTTTAGCTTGAGTGCCCGCGGCGAAGAAGACTATATCGCACATCAAGGAGCCAATCGTAATTGGCATGGTAAAGAAGCTTCCACCTCCACCCAAAGCCACTACGACTGCAAACATGAGGAGTCCACAGACCAAGAAACCATAGAAAAGGCGTTTTTGTAGCCGAGGAAATGGAGTGGAAGTTGGTCTATCTGGCGCTTCCCCCTCTTCGTGGTTTCGCTTCTTCAGTCGGTCACCAATGCAACAGTAGGCCCAATTGAAAATCAGCAGCCACAGCAGAAACCAACAGTGTCCTGAACGTGGTAAATACACAATGGTAATACCTGCCATGAACTGACCAATCATGCAACAGACAGGCACCACAGTAAAGGTTGCCACCATGGCTGGTATATACACTCGCACCTTGTGTTTGTCCAAGAACTCGGCTTTGGTACGACGTTGGTAACTTGAGGGAGTAAAGTAGGCGGACACAAAGAAGAAGAGCGGCATGAAATAGGCTTGATTCATCGTTGCAAAAGATCGGGCGACGTATTGAAAAGGATTGGAGTATTCCCCAATGATCAAAAACCAGCTTCCTTCTCCACAGCCACCAAAGGCACAGGCAATATGATGTTCCAAGACTATAAAGGTCAGGAAGATCTTGAGGGTATCCAAGAAATAAAGACGGGGTCTAGCGGGTGGGGTTAGCTCTTGTTGTACGGGTTCTTCCTCGACTCTTGCTTCTTTCAAATCAATGGTAGGCGGTACTTGCTCAAGTGCCGGTAATGGAACAACTTCTTGGCTCGACTCTGTTTCATGGTCAACTGCAACCGTGCCGGTATGTTCTGGCTGTGTCTGCGAAGCTTCATCTTCTGCTGCTGCCTCTTCAGGCGAAAGTTGACATTTGCAGACGTAAATGACGGATGTCGCCAAGACGATGAAAGAAGTTGCAATGATGTTTCCAATGTCTCCCAGCACAAGATTCAGGGTACCCTGAATCATGATGGCTACTACGAGAAGCAGACTCCATTGGCAGGCAACCTTCTTATACGAGGAATTGGTTCTTGAAGATGGATTGGTAGACGATGCAGTCATGTTTTGGCTTGTTTTTCTTGTGACACCTGGAGCGTTCATCCATCGCTGAGGCTGGGTTCGTGGGATCAAATGAATGAGAAGGATCGACTTGACTCGACTCGTGTGCTAACTCTCTCTTCTCGTTCAAGGCAACTACAGCGTACGCTGTAGTACTGGTCATGTCAGTGCGGAATGGCAGCATAGCAGCTAGAAATAAGGTCTAAGTAAAGGAAGACATGAGCAAAGAATCCAGGTCTAGCTAGCTAGCTAGCTAGGAAAATATCCACAGTTTCTATTAGAACAAGTTGATCATTCATATGCCCCCTGGGTCGTCTCCGTTTCCAGTACTAGTTTAACTTGTCTACTAATACAGGATAATGGTGAGTAGAATCGAATGAATCATGTGGCTTATATTTAGGGTTTAGGTTTTGCAATTTTGAAGTCAACGTGTGTTAAGTGGAGGGTTGGCTCGCTTCCGCTGGGAGCTTGGCGTCTTCTTTTTCCTTCCTCTGCTTCCCGCTCTTCGTCGGAACTGGGGTATTCGGTAATAGGATCGTGAGGAAGTTCGCAGCTTTCTTCATACCTTGTGGAGTGTCATCATTCTGACTATTCGCAGGTGATACTTGGCCGACGTGGTTCGTGGAAAAGGTGGGACGGGAGATGACGTTTTGGTTGCATTGGAACTGGAATGTTTGCGAATAATATTGGGAGGTCCAGTATTTAGGATTTGAAAGTGAGGGACGGGGGATTTATACGGGTAAGCTACTGTAGGAGACTTCCACCGTTCTCCTGCTGGTGCTTTTCAGAAGAGTTCCAAAGAAGGCCTCAAATTCATGCCGGGGGGTAGTTCAAAACCGGGGAAGGGCAGTGTGGTAGCTTGAAGGCGAACTGTTGGTGGGTGAGGTGGGGGCGGGGGATGGTGTGCGTGCGTAGTGGCTCTTGTAATAATGTTGCGAGGGCACCAGTGATGGCCCGCATGCGACCGAAGTCGATGCATCAAGGTTGTTTCGGTAAATCAACGGACGTAAGAAGTGAAGCGGGAGTTGACCACGAGGCCAAATAGAGTACACATTGCCCTTGTCGTCCTTGAGAATTCGGTACAGTGCGGTATTCGCCTTGATCATCCAAGAATCCGTCACAAGGTGAGTCATGATGTCGGAGTGGTGAGCAGCTCACTCCAGGTGTCATTGACCTTGTTCCACTTGTCCTGTTCGTCGAGAAACTAGGTAGGTTCATCCTTCTTTGCGGGTCGTAACACGTAATTGCATGTAGGCCGGTTTAAAGGTTTATTGAACCACTAAGGCCATTTCTGTGGGTTGGGAGTCTGGGGTAAGAAACGTTACCAGTTTGTTCGTCAATCATCACCTCTGGGGCACATGATAACAAGCCTCTTTGGTCATAAGAAGTACCGTTGGTGGCCTCGTACATAAGGAGCTTTTTCCCCATCAGCAGAAGCGGGTCCACCAATTATGAATACCACTCGATCATGTGCTTGTACAGCGAGGGCTTGAACAAAGCCATCATTCTTTGGGTTTAACGCCGTTGACGAGAGTGGTCTTTGCGTCGGTTGTACATACACCCAGTAGCTTTCTTTTCAACAAAGCCTGATGAACTTGACGGAACATTCCGTGGGAAGGGGATCTTCGGTCTTCCTTGAGGTTGCTGGGATATTACAGCGTGGAACTCACAGATTTGAAAGGACCCTTGCTTTTGCGCCGGCCTTTTTTTCTTGCTTTGATACCCGCGGAAGTAGGGGTTCGATTGCGAGACGTGTGTTGATGTCGGAGTTTTTGGGAAGACATGGTGAAGGAATTTCTGAAAACTTGAAGTCCGAAAGAGGAAAGGTAGTGGCCATGTTGAAAGGCAAAATATTGTCAAACAGAAGAAGTGTACACGATACGAAGTCTTACTGGTGGGCAGGAGAGGTATGGCTATGGGTTGGCTGCTTAGGTAGATGAGGGATGTTGGAGGTTTTGATGAACCGATTTTGTGTACTGTTTCAAGATCGATCGATGCGATAGAGAATGAGTTGCATATATACATTTCAATGGCAAAGAAATGTATATATAGAAAGCGGGGTGTTCCTGATGTATTCGCTGATACGAATGAGCGGAGATCGTGTAGCCGGCTTGTTAATCCTATAGTAAACAGTTACACTTGTATCGAAGGGGGAAGGGGCGTTGGCAGCGAGAAGTCGTGCACGATACCTCGCTAGAAATCGCAAGTTTTCGTGAGAAAGTTTCGATTTGAATTATTTAAGGGGACGGTACCGTAGAACACATGAAGAACACACGTGTGATTGGAGTTGTTGAAATCCCTCAATTGCTGCCGCAGGGATTAGGGTATTTGAAACGGTTTGTTGCATTATAATGATTATTTTACTATTATCCCACAATGAGTAGAGCGCGGCCCTCCACCCCCCCCCCCCCCCCCCCCTCCGATTTGATTTTCCCCGGGAATTCGGATTAATACTGTCGTTACGAATGTTCTCGCTATGTCGCAAGATCGCAGCTATAATCACCCTCGCGATGGTTCAATCTG